>NNCF01129780.1:205629-271580 GCA_002313205.1 Laupala kohalensis | reverse complement strand
GATGTGTATAAGAGACAGATATATATATATAAGATCGAGAAAACTGTTTTCCCGAGAAAACAAAATTGTTTTTACTTGCTTGCTTTACAGAGTCTATTCGCGCAGTACTGAAAAACGTTAATGAAATTAATAAACTTCCAAATACACAAACTGCCAACTAAAAATGCAGTTCCTTAATAGTGATCTTCCAAGTTTTGTGTAAATATTGTGTCACTACTGTGGTATTTATGTTAAGTGAATAAATAATACCTTAAGCTACATATCTTATGGTTAATTTGTATTTGATTCTTTAATGTAATTACGTCGTGTTTGGTATCATTGTTCTTTATTTTTAGGGAAGATTTCAAAATAACATATGCGATATGTTAATAAATAAAATCATTTTTTCTATTAGGGAGGAAATCTGAGATCATCTCGCCGGTGCTGGCTGCCTTTGGGGTCAAAAGGGTCGGGACTCACAGGTTGGAGGATTTGGCGCCATTTTTCAAACTTGTGGGATCCGCATTTGGAGGTGCGGAATCTCGCAGGCCAATAAGTGAAGCGGGATCCCACAGGATTGCAATCCCTAGGTGCGACATTGTCGCGTAACAAAAATGAGGGCTTTACCAATGTAATGAATAAACGCCCTGCTGTCAGCGATTTTTCGTGTGAAGAGATTGGTACTACTGATATGTTGGCTCGCATAATGATACAATATCTGGGTGACCGAGCTTCGCTCGGATGGCTCACAAAATGGTTATATGACTTTCAATATAATCGTAATTAAAAAAAAAATATAGTACCGATGTATGACCACGCACATCACGATCTTCACAAAATGAATTTAAAAAATATTTTTCGTTAAGCAATTCAACCCATGATGTACTTACTCAGTTACATTGTGTAACCATTAATATAACGAATGATAATTCCATACGTAACGATCTATTTTCCTAATTTCGTAACTGATTTTGTGCGAGTCCGGGTTTAAGGAGTGATTCCTAATTTTACGGAAATGACACACAATTTACCCGGTAGAACACATACAAAGAGTAGATAGAAAATAACCAATTGTCTTCAATTGTCTCATCGTCTCGAATATGTACGTGTGAGGTCCAGGTTCGATTCCCCGTCAAGAAAGTTATATTTTAATTAATTTTTGTCAACAGTATGTCTGATTATACTTTCCTTGCGTGTTTAACATTTTTATCGTATTTATGAAAAAATCTTTTTTTTTCAATTAAATAAATTTTAAGTCAGATGTCTCGAGAAACGCCGGTTTAATCAGCTTGATGTGCTGTTGGAGTCGAAAATGAGTTTTCGGATTTTTAACAAACGTATGTTGTTGATTGCTCTTTGCATAGTGCAGCAGATAGTCACTTACGGAGATTCAACAGGAACTCGTGATTCGACTTGTTAATGTCTCGTGTTAACTTTATTGGCGAAGTTATGTGAGGAAAATACCTAAAATGGAAAATAATTAGAAACGGTTTTATTGAAAGGGAAAGATGGCGACTGAAAGAATTAAACTACGGGGGAAGAAAACTCCAGAAACGGGAAAAATATATACTATGTTCATTAGCAATAGTTACTTAAATAGGCCTAATCTCTAAAAAATACAATTAGGTGGTGATGGTGAATTCAGTTTTTACTTTTCTTGATATAACTATAATATTCAGAAAATATTTTATTGAAGGTGCCAAAGTGGCTTTCGGCAACTTATGTTCTCATAAGTTACCTACAATCAAAGTTGAAAAAATATAACAAAATTGGGAAAATAATAAAAGTAAAAATATGAAAAAAATGAAGCTAAGAATATAAATATATACTTATGTTTCTTATCACTACTAACAACTATTTGGTTCCGACTATTACCTTCATTTCAAGTAAAATACGAAAATTTCCGTGAAAAATGAAATTACAAATACAATCTACGGAATGTATAGGGCAAATGATAAAATTTTGGTAGAAAATTTTTGTTAAAGAAAATTTTTGTATTAGAAATAATATTATGAAACTTGTATTAAATTGGAATGTATGAACTTAAATTGAAATATTTTGGTCTTATAAGTATTTAAAATACAGTAGAACCTCGATTATCCGGGGTAATGAGAGGGAGGGGTCACACGGATAAATGAAAACCATGGTTAATCGAGACACTTTATTAATGGCAATTTAATGAATTATGTACAAAAAAACATGCATACGTATGTGTGTTGAATGTCACGTATCAGGGGTTAAAAATGAAGTAATCAGTCTTCGTTTCTTGCTGCTTGAAATGATTTTCCTTACTTCATTTCTAATATTTCTCAAATTCATTACGTCCTGGAAGTCAAAATTTTCTTGGTACCAGAGGGTCTCTAAGTTTCGAAGAACCTACGTACAACTGTGGAAATAGTAGGAAGTAGTTGAATTTATATATGATAATACATTTGTCAAAAAAGCAGTACAAACTGTGTATGACGACGTGAAGGACAATTAACTAATTTACTCTATAGTAGAAATAGTAGTTGAAATTTTTGTTTTTGACAGAAGAGTAAGCACAACGGTTAATCGAGGTTCTACTGTATATCAATATTACGAAACAATCAAATTCTTAGTTCTCTGTAAATTATAGTGGATGTATGTCTCATTGTTTCGAAGTCGTTACGTTGCGGTTCCTATGCTCCTTCTTTGTTCAAACAAATGCACCTCATAAGCGTGTATACGTGCGACCAGCGTGCGACAGTGCTACATCTCACAAGAGCAAATGTAATTACATTGTACGAGCTGACGTTTGAGGCGATGGAATTTTGTATTTTTTCGACATATATTTATCAATATTTCATTTAATAACCCACCTCACTCCATGTTTTAAACAGTTATTGTTAAATAAAAACCTTTTCTTATAACTAAAGTTAATTTTACTCAGTTCTCACTGTTCATTGTTTCGCTATCAAAAATATTCGGAAGGTCATATCTTCATAAGAAGCCATGCCAATTGAACCGAAAAACCGAAGAATTGATTTTGCGATTACTCGCCTCAAAACCCATGAATCACTCAAAAAATCTAACACTATTCAGGAGATCAAAATGAATTAGTGTGCCGAATTTCACAGAATTCTCACTGTTAATTCTTCTACCGATAGAATCTCCTTAAGCAGCAAACTTAGCAGTTTTATTCGCATTTCATTTATTCAGTAGCTGTTTATTTACAGTAAAAATGTTAGAAAGAAGGTGAATGTATAAATAGACTTATATCGACAAAAAAGATATTCCGCAACCCCGGACCTTCCGATTGTAAAGCATACACCGTTAGCGCTAGACTACAGAACATATTTAAGGAACTACACCATTTGTGTTATTAACACAGCAAGTATTACACACGTGTTAAAATTAACTAAGCTACAATACGTAACATAAGAATCTGCAGCTAATTTATAAGTATAGTAAAAGTCACGATACTTTGCTTTTTGAAATGCAACTTTATAAAAAAAAAAATACATGTACGGAAATGCACTGTGTTCATTAGTTAATTGTGTATTAGTTACAGNTTCAAACTTTCAGAATTCAGAAGAGGATAGTTCGGATAATTTGTAAATCTCACCCCCGAAACTCTTGTAAACCTTTATTCAAGGAATTAAATATCTTAACACTTCCCTGCATTTATATTTATGAAACGTTCGCCTCTGACCGCCCGCCGCTTTGCACCTACGAAGCACTCCGGCGTTATCCTCCTCCGGAACTGTACGGGGGAGTCACCAGCGCAGAGCATTGCCTCTACCGGAGCTCTGGGTCGCTGCCATAGCTCCACTACGTAAGTGTATTTCATGACTGAATAAACTGCTGTTGCCAGAAATGGACAAAACCCCCATTATTGCGCCCTCTCATCCTTTCATCAAATAGACTAGGGGTAGATAAGTCCTGAAGGACTTAATATTTAACTACGTTGTAGGTATAGCTTCAAAAGTGCCCACAAAACAATTCCGCCACCTTCCACATCACGCGTCAAATGGCGTTGGTGTGGGGTCAAAACTAAACCACCCTTCCTCACCACGCGACATTAATATTTTATGTTAACATCATATAGAGCAAAGTTTGCCATTCACTGTACTTCAATATAAACATTAAACAAATAAAAATAAATTTTTGTTTAATCTCTTTTCACACTTATTGAACTCCGTTTCTAACTTAATGAAACATTAATTTAATTTTCTATTCAGTTCCTTATTACGAACATTCTTTATTGATCAACTACATTTTCAACTCGTTTGTTATCTTTTTACAAGATTCAGTTTACTTATATCTGGGTCTGTTTGACACAAACACAAAAATATCTGCAAGAAGACCACGAATCTCGAGACAGCGCCGCAGCTTTTTTAGCNAAAATACGAAAATTTCCGTGAAAAATGAAATTACAAATACAATCTACGGAATGTATAGGGCAAATGATAAAATTTTGGTAGAAAATTTTTGTTAAAGAAAATTTTTGTATTAGAAATAATATTATGAAACTTGTATTAAATTGGAATGTATGAACTTAAATTGAAATATTTTGGTCTTATAAGTATTTAAAATACAGTAGAACCTCGATTATCCGGGGTAATGAGAGGGAGGGGTCACACGGATAAATGAAAACCATGGTTAATCGAGACACTTTATTAATGGCAATTTAATGAATTATGTACAAAAAAACATGCATACGTATGTGTGTTGAATGTCACGTATCAGGGGTTAAAAATGAAGTAATCAGTCTTCGTTTCTTGCTGCTTGAAATGATTTTCCTTACTTCATTTCTAATATTTCTCAAATTCATTACGTCCTGGAAGTCAAAATTTTCTTGGTACCAGAGGGTCTCTAAGTTTCGAAGAACCTACGTACAACTGTGGAAATAGTAGGAAGTAGTTGAATTTATATATGATAATACATTTGTCAAAAAAGCAGTACAAACTGTGTATGACGACGTGAAGGACAATTAACTAATTTACTCTATAGTAGAAATAGTAGTTGAAATTTTTGTTTTTGACAGAAGAGTAAGCACAACGGTTAATCGAGGTTCTACTGTATATCAATATTACGAAACAATCAAATTCTTAGTTCTCTGTAAATTATAGTGGATGTATGTCTCATTGTTTCGAAGTCGTTACGTTGCGGTTCCTATGCTCCTTCTTTGTTCAAACAAATGCACCTCATAAGCGTGTATACGTGCGACCAGCGTGCGACAGTGCTACATCTCACAAGAGCAAATGTAATTACATTGTACGAGCTGACGTTTGAGGCGATGGAATTTTGTATTTTTTCGACATATATTTATCAATATTTCATTTAATAACCCACCTCACTCCATGTTTTAAACAGTTATTGTTAAATAAAAACCTTTTCTTATAACTAAAGTTAATTTTACTCAGTTCTCACTGTTCATTGTTTCGCTATCAAAAATATTCGGAAGGTCATATCTTCATAAGAAGCCATGCCAATTGAACCGAAAAACCGAAGAATTGATTTTGCGATTACTCGCCTCAAAACCCATGAATCACTCAAAAAATCTAACACTATTCAGGAGATCAAAATGAATTAGTGTGCCGAATTTCACAGAATTCTCACTGTTAATTCTTCTACCGATAGAATCTCCTTAAGCAGCAAACTTAGCAGTTTTATTCGCATTTCATTTATTCAGTAGCTGTTTATTTACAGTAAAAATGTTAGAAAGAAGGTGAATGTATAAATAGACTTATATCGACAAAAAAGATATTCCGCAACCCCGGACCTTCCGATTGTAAAGCATACACCGTTAGCGCTAGACTACAGAACATATTTAAGGAACTACACCATTTGTGTTATTAACACAGCAAGTATTACACACGTGTTAAAATTAACTAAGCTACAATACGTAACATAAGAATCTGCAGCTAATTTATAAGTATAGTAAAAGTCACGATACTTTGCTTTTTGAAATGCAACTTTATAAAAAAAAAAATACATGTACGGAAATGCACTGTGTTCATTAGTTAATTGTGTATTAGTTACAGTAAATTACCTTACTGTTCTCAATGTGGCCATACGCAGTTTGTAACAGCTCTCTTGACCGTAAATTATTTATATATTTATTTATTCTCTGCCTAACTGGCTTGATGTTGGTACAGAACATGAATTCAATGTAGCCAACAGTTTTACTTCGCCATCGTCCATAAGAGTAATGCCAAATGTACCTCGCGTTTTGTTGGCAAGGTATTCGAAATAGAATCCATTGCCAATCTCTGAAAAGAATCCATTCATTTGCTCTTGTGGCTCTGTTCTCTCTGCAGGGTGTGGAACGAATATTGCTTAATAAAGAAGCAACAGAACGAATATTATATATTGTAATGAATAATTAATTAATTACTTTTAAATTACAACTTATTCGGAAGACTAGGATAGGATAGGATTGTAAACAAACTTCGTACCCGAGTAGGTAGGGTTTTGAAGGGACGCAGCTGAGACCGAAAGAGAAAGTGGAATGGGAAGACTGGTTCGTTGGAGCGCGGCTCAAGGGTTTCCTTTTAAATATAATCATAAAAGTATCAGTTGAGGGTCTGGACAGACTATGCAGTGAGTTCGCGTGGAGCAAAGGCTGAAGAAATTGAATAGATGTGAGAAACGATTAACCAGATACGTTATTTAACATATATTTTGAAAAGGCAAATGGAAAGCTACTGTTGAAATTCGGAAGAATGGTTAAGGTAATTTCGAGTCAGAATCCACAACCACGGGTGAGGTTGTATGAAAAAAACGTAAGGACGAAGGAGCCCATTAGGAGAAAGTTGATGGGCCATAGATAAGGGTAACGAGGGGACAGAAAAATGTCGGCGTAAAAGGAGATTTTGAGTTTAGGAAACCAAGAAGTGTCAATGAAAAGCGTAAAGTGGTATTGAAAATGAAATGTTACTTACGAGGACACAGAGAGACTGTCGTGTGTTAAATAATACTCTGTGAAAATATGAGAGCCACGAGTCTGCGTCTTGCGTAGGATAGGCTCTGATGGAAAAAACACTCAGAAGCGTGGAAATCAACTGTTGCTATTCGTCTAGAAAGAATAAACGTCACATTAAATCAGCCAACCAAAAATACTCTACGTGGAGTGGAAAAAGGTTAACTATTGGCCAAAGTAAACCGTGACGTCAAGAAGAGCAGGGCCTTCTTGCTAAGTTTTTGGGGGTTTAGTGGGCATATGATTATTTAACAACGGGAGCAGAGTCGCTGAGGATTATTATTAGAGCATCATTACATTAGTAGCAGAACATTATATTACGATTCTTTCATCATTAATATTACGAGATTTTCACGAACATCACTACGATCATTTTTCTCTTATCAGATTATTGCGCTCAGCAATATTCATACCGTAGGGCATTAGTGATTTTTTTCTCTTCATCATTAATTTGACATTGGAATGATGAACTTGTTTTTCTCGTGAGAATTCGATGATCACAAGTGTTTGACACAAACACAAAAATATCTGCAAGAAGACCACGAATCTCGAGACAGCGCCGCAGCTTTTTTAGCCTGGAGCAGGTTTTTAACAAGAATGAATATCAAGAATATCACTTCAAAAATAAAAAACACACCTATTGTTGAAGCAGAATTAATCTCATTGAAGCTTATAAAAAATAAGATTTCATTGTCGTGAAGAATTTCAATTGCCTCGCCAATAATAAGTTCAATCAAAAAATAATTCACACTATTTATAATGTGAATGTTATATATTTCAATATGAAAAAATGAGCATATCACAAATTTTATAAGATACAATACGTATTTTTCAGTCTTCTCCTCGTCGCTCGTAAAAAAGCAGCCCTAAAAATATACAATAAAAAAAAGAAACATGAAATACAGAGGGCATATACTTTCAAAGAAAAATAAAAAGAAACATGAAATATGACAGGGCAGAATACTTTCTGACAAGGTTTTTGAATTTATTTCATTTGGCATAAATTGGACATGGCTGATTTCCTTTCTAAAATTATCAGGACCATGTCGCCATAATCCTGAGTCGTTCAGGGCAGATATAGACATTCCACGGGTTAAAAGATCCGCTGGATTTTCACAACCTTTTACATGCGACCAAACCACATCTCTAGACAATTTTCTAATGATTTGAATTCGATGAGACACAAAGGGTTCAGTTTTAGAATTATTATTTTTTATCCAGGACAATACAATGGTACTGTCAGTGTAAAGACGAGTTTTTTTAAACAACTGGCAGATTGGTTATTACTCTGTCGACGAGTTTGACAAGTAACACTGCTCCACACAACTCCAGCTTTGAGATTGTCAAATTTTGAGCGCAAGGGGCTACTCGAGTTTTAGAACACAATAAATTGCTTGTGTTAATGCTTCCATTTTTAGAAACGACATAAATGACACAACCATACGCTTTAGGACCTGCATCAGTGTAACAATGCAAGGAGAAGTTGGTTGAACAGCCAGATGGAAGAACACAACGAGGAAATTTCACATCTGGAATGAACTTCAACTCTTCCGACAATTCTTCCCATTCTTTCTGAAGCCCTTCTTCGATAGGAACATCCCACGGTAACTTTGCCTTCCACAGATTTCTAATGAACAATTTAAACCGTATCGTTAACTGGTAAAAAAGCAGCCCTAAAAATATACAATAAAAAAAAGAAACAGATGAAATACCATCTTATTCGACTGTCAAGGTCGAGCTACCGCCGCGCGCATTGACGCAGGAATTCTGAAATATTTCCTTCGAAAGCTAATAACCTTGAGCCGGTCACTGGCGCGCCCTGGTGGCGTAAGTTTAAACTACCCTTTTGCGAGGGAGTAACACCTTGGATAATTTCGTTTTCACCACGGCTTCCAGCCGGTTACTGAAGAATATACTGTATCTTCAAGGCGGGGATGTTAATTTTGCAGAACTACGCTTGCGCAGAACTCACATGCAAACGAGAGTTGACTGATCGCTTCAGGTGCTTTCAATTCTATACCTACACGATCATTTCGAAACAATAAGTAATCAATGTCACGACTTCCGACACAAAGTTTTACGGTTCGCGTGACAGAGTCTTCGAGAAAAGAAAATGGCTAAAAACATTAATTTGCGCCATTAACCATCAAGTTGAGCTGGAAGCATCTTGAATGGTTTCCCGGTATATTACGCGGAGAGCACGAGGTCAGGTAGAAGCGACGGCAACTGGGTCCGGCGTAGGGAATGGTCTGGTGGTATTTGGGGTCATTCACCCATGAGGGACTCCCTACATCCACGTCGTTTGGTATCAATAGGACAACTAGTATTGCCGATGATGCATAATTGCAATGTTCCTATGTTTAAATTTGATTCAGGTTGGAGCTACTAATTATCCAGCGTCATTTCATAAATCCAGGTGTTATGTTTTGTAATGTGTGTGATTTTGGAGGGAATTAAGGGGAATATGTGCATGAGTAGTTTAGGGCATAATTTCATGTATTTTGTGTATGAATAATTAAGCCAATTTTATCGAAGTTACGTTTTTCTTTGAGTAGAAAATAACATATGTATTTCACGACAATTAAATGGACCCTGTCAAATTATAAATCATAGAAAAGGGAGAGCAGCTTAACACGTTGATTACGATAACATGATTACCATAACACCCATTCTTCATTAATTATGGCTTTCCCAACGTGGGGCCCTGTCTTTCATTAATTAATTATATTACAATATAAAGAGGAAAGAGAAGATGATGTGTGCGTGTGACGAAGAGATTTAATTAGAAGAGTTGCCAGAACTTAGTTTGTAAGTTTTAAGTACATATCACGTGTACTTTTAGAGACAATAGAGACAGATGTATGTACATTTCAGTTCTAGCAGAGAACTGTCCAAACCTTCATTTTCAAGTGGGAAAGGAACGTGATAATGGATACAACTGGGAAGAAGAGATAGCGATCAAAACCTATTACTGGTTTTGATGGGTTTGCGAGAGAAGCAATTGGCAGGATAGTGTACCAGTATTTGCAAAAAGGTTAGAATCTCGAAATTACTGTTTATTGCATGTTAAAGTTATATGTTTTATAATTACTAAATAGTAATAAACGACGAATAAGACTTATATTTTCAGAATTGCAATAATATTTGTTGTAATATGGCATCAAATTTTTTTCGAATCTTGATGTTACCAAAATGTTATATTTGGCCTTTTATATATGTTTAAATTACATTTTGCAAATTAACTGTTTCACAGACAAGTTACGACATGTCTCTTTTGTTTTGTCTTTTTGGCAGGATTAGTTAAATAAGAAACAATCCAGAAGCATCTGTTAGTGAATTGAGGGTCATTTGTAAAGTACATAGTAAGAGTATGAGAAGGTAACAAGATATTATTTTCTTCATATTAATAGTATTGCATTCTGTTAAGTGTAGTTATTGCAAATATTCATATTGTCTGAATGTTATTAACTGTGCTTGGTTTATTTGATGTAACAAGTTTCTGGTGTGTGCATTTGTGATTGGCAATTTGTTCACAAATGAAAAATTATAATCAACAGGTATACAATTGATGAAATGTTAAAGAAAGAGTGTCATAAAGTTTTGAAAACTGCCCCATCCCATTGCATTTTAATATGATTGAGCATGTGTGGTCGGATGCAAAGAGGTTTTATGATAAAAATGTAGTATCAAGGGAAGGTTGAGGCTTTGATCGGTCCAAAGTGGTGTGGGATGAGGCACTAAATCAGGTTAACAAATTAGAATATTTCGTGAAATTTGATATTAGAATACCAAAAATTCTGTAATAAGTGTTTCTTGTAAAATGTGTTCTGAAAAATTAATAAACATATTTAGGTAACAGCAGAAAAATGGGCCAATTATGTTAAACATGCAAAGGCTGCAATAGAAAAATGTTATGAGGAGGAGACGAGGAGTACACAAGTTTGGATTCAAATAGTTATTAATCATGGAGACAGTGAAAGTGAACCTGATTGTGATGAAGCAAGTGGTGGTGAGTGTGATGAAGTTTTAGCAGAACCTCTCCCCATTCCAGGCCCATCAGGAGTTTGAGTTAACAAGGTAAAGAAATATCACATTATACAAATAAGCATAAAGTATTTGATGATTGGAATTCATTCATCTACCGTTCTTATTTGAAACAGGTCTATATTAACTCAGCAGAACCTCATTGATCAACTGATGTTGACTGACAAAGCATCGAAATTATGGACAGTGAAAGTATGTACAAAAAATTCTATTCTGTAAATAATACGAGGTCATATAAATCTTTCAAAAACCTTGTTTGTCTTTTTTAGAACACAGTGTCAAGATTACTTCAGTTTTATAAATTAATGAAGATCATTTTAATAGAAAAGATATGTTTGAGTTAATTCTATAAGATTAAACATGTACAAAGCAAAAAAAAAATTATAATTTTTGTTTTTGGAGATAATGGTGCCTCGATTACGATTTTGTTAGTCTAAAAATTACTGCACTGTATTGGAAAAAAAGGTGTGAAAATAATTTCCTTAAGTATCGTTTCACTGATTAAATTCATAAATAACTCAGGGTTTTTCTTGACAGATACGAGTCTCAAATTGTGAAGTAAAAATTATTTTATCCATTATACTAAATCAGTAAACATGATGGAACTCCATTTGCGGCTCTGGGGGCGGGGTGTGTGTGTGTGGATCGAGTAGCTTCCCAGTCGTTACCATTTCTGTTTGAGTTCCTGCTCATTTGTAATGTGATGGAGTTCAGTTTCAATATATGGGTAATTTCTACTTCGTAGAAATTGAGAATCAGAATAATGAAATTAGATATTACTAATTTTTCATGATTTTTATTTAGTATTGATACACAGAAAAGTAAATAAGTTTTTTCTTATGTTCCAGGGTATATTTTCATAATTGATGTAATGGTCCCTTTCTTGCTTCTGGAGAGTCAAGTAATTTCCATGTTCGAATACGCAGTTTGTAATGGCTCCTTGTAAAATAAATTTATTGTCCTACTGTGTACTATTTGTATGGTTGTATCTCATGTTTATGTAATAAATGTTCAGAACTATTTTAACTTCAGATTTTATTGTACAATCCATCAAAAATTAATCGTCTCACATTCTTTCCCAAACATTTGTGTTAGTAATTAATTCATATTTATTTAAATTTTCGGTAAGTTATCAGTAAAACTTGAGAGTAAATTCAGGATACATGATAATGTTTCTTATTTCTTCTTCTATTGAATACGGTTTTCCCGAATTACTTCGGTTTGCCTCGTGAGTGAAAGATGTAGCGAGACGCTTTAACCTCACATTATCAGTTGATGAGAATGACATTGTAGACAGTCACCTGCATGCGAGAGCGAAGGGTTTGTTTCGTAGAGGTTGGCACTTTGTGTACGGCATCCATGTTGAATAATTTTAGGCAGAGTATCGTAACTTTGACTATAGGTAATACGTTTGCTAATAAAGCTCTCTCATGTCTAGCATAACGACGTCTCCTTTCTTCTAAGCTTTGTTGCCTTCGTTTATCACTTCCTTGGTCTCGTGTTTCGATTGCACGCAACTGTAAATTTTCCAAACGCTGACTTCTTTGTTGTGTATTTACTTCAAGTATTCGCTGACTTGTTATTCGTTTATACTTTGCCGACAAATTCAAATACGCCAAGATCAGTGATGCATGGAGTAGAGGCATGTGAAGGTCTCGAATGCGTACGGATTTTGTTCGTCGAATGCTGCAGTGCTGCCGTCGGTGGCACCCATATATACTTTTGGTATGCGGATTTCCAAAAGGAATTTTTTTTACCAAATCTGTACCTAGTCCATTGGATTCCTGGGGTAAAAATCCCCTCATATACCAATTTTGGTGAAAATTCTTAGAGCCGTTTCACAGATATACAACAATTGCTCGCTTAAGAGTATTAGGTAGACAGATAAACGTACTGCTGGTTACAAAGGAAATAAAATTTTTGAAACTGGCTCTATGCAAGAAATATGGGGCGTAGTACATCAAACCAATCTCAATAGTAACATTCAAAGTTATAAGGTGAATCCAAGAAGATGTGAATGAATCCTTGCCATATTTTGAAGTGTAAGAAAATGTAAAGCAAAATTAAAGGTTAAGGATCAAAGAAATTTAAAGGCATATCTATAATTTTATAAAGTATTATTGAAACTAAAGTATTACTATGCTAAATAAAAACAAAGAATTGATCAAGAAAGTGTAAATTGCTTACTTATTCACCTACTAATATAAAATGAGTAACGCGAAAGCGTTTCTTTCTGTTTGCTACCTGATCACGACTAAACCACTGTACCGATCGTGATGAAATTTGGCAAGGAAATAGTTTAGATGTTGAGGATGTACATAGGCTGACTTATTTTTTTAAATGTGTGATAAGAAATATGGATTTTTTTGACAATAAATATGATAAAATCGGTAAAAAAGATATGTTCGTTTACGCTGTCTAAAAGGTTAGAGATGGGTGAAAACTATGACACTGTTTGCCTCTAAGAGTTCTACAAAAAAGGCCGCGGCAGAATATGTCTATCTACAAAATTTAACACAATTTAAGAGAGTAATTTAAGAAGGAATAAATCAATCATCATAAATGTTTTGTGTATTTAACAAAGGCAAAAAACCAACAAACAAAAAACACTTAAATTAATGTATTGTAGATAAAATAAATTGATTGTGAAATTTTGGAATCTTTAGAAAATCGAGAACTATCTAGGCTCATAAATTTATTCAAAGCTTATAGAAATGAACCCGCGTGGAAGTATATAACGAAAAAATAGGTACATCATGCTTGGATAGGAAGAAAAAAAACATTTTAACATTTAGAAATAGGGAACAAAAACTGACGTAGAAAATTTCCCATTACTCAATAGACCCGACTTTATTGCCTGCATCGGTTGTGGAAAACACACTAAACGTGTTACAGGATTTTTGAACACCGTGACGTGATTTTGCGAATTTTTTTTTCGTATTTGGAATAAAATTCCTATTATAAAATCTTTCGCTCTCACAGAGTACTTAGTTATTACAATTATAGTTATTTTAATTAATGTTGATTTAAATTCAATTTTTATTTTCAGTTTGTATTATGACATTACGTTTTTTTCTTGCCATAAGTTGTGATTTTCTTTAGATACAGGTGAATTTATTGCAATCATCTCACGATGTCAAACGATAACGCGCAACTTCCCACTACTTTCTCGCAGAACCCGACTGTGGCGACGTTAACGCTTCCAAAAGCATTTGGAAGGACACGATCGCGGAAGCGCAGTTCAGCGAGAGGGGAATCAGCTCCCTGTTCCGAAAGCACGTAATTATCCTTAATAGTTTGGATAGCTCAGTAATAAGAGACATTGACGATACGATACTGACACCTGACAACAGTACGGCATACGACAATCTGAAGCAACAGTTCGCCAACTCGCAAAGGGCTAGAATTGACAAAAATTTATCAGCGGAGACCATCGACGATCGTACGCCCTCCCAGTTTTTACGTCATCTCAAAAGTCTTGCTGGCGCTGAACACCACGATAACTCATTGTTGTCGGAAATATGGCTTAGGGCCCTATCCGTTCAAATTCGAGCTATCTTGGCAGGGGGATGCGCAAGGGACACGTCGGAGAAAGCAGAACTTGCCGATAAAATAGCCGCAGAATTTCCCACGTCGAACACTGTGGCAGCCACTCGAGAAACTGCGTCTGCTCGTATCCTCGACATAACAAGAACCCATGACGTCGTAGCTCCTCCGGATCCTCGTATGGACTATCTAATGCAGGCCATAGGAAATCTTACGAAACAAATGGCCGAACTGCAGTTCTCCCGACAAAATTCTCGGAGGGATCCATACCGTGTGACCAATGAAATTTTCGTCCACGATCTAGGTCGCGTTTCAGGTCAGCTACTAGAGACGTATGTTGGTACCACTCCAAATTTGGAAACGATGCCAAGCGCTGTTTATCAAAAAAAAACTTGTCAGGACGCCCTCCAACTCAAGGTTGAAGGGCGAAGTAAATTTGTGCGACCCCTCCAACTCAAAGTTGAAGGGTGACGTCAGCTTGAGCAATAGATTACTTGGAAAGCGACCTTGCATTTACGAAAAGAATACCAAGTTGCATTTTCTAATCGATTCACGTTCAGATGTGTCCATTTTCCCGAAACGACACTGGAAATTCACAACAGAACCAACTGGACTTGTGCTTAACGCGGCAAATGCCACAGATATTCAAACTTTTGGGACGGCTTATCTCGATCTGAATCTAACTCTCCGACGAGATTACAAATGGAGATTTATCGAAGCCGACGTACATGACCCAATTCTGGGAGCTGACTTTTTGTCACATTACGGCTTAATTTTAAATTGCAGAACGGGAAAATTAAGCGATAAAATGTCGGGGGTTACAACTTGTAAATATACAACTCATGTAAAAGCACTGAGGTCAAAATTAAGAAGGTACAAGAGAATGATTTCTCCGGAATCATTAATAAATTCCCGGAATTAGTAAAACCGTCCGGAACGCCAAATAATATCAGATTGGATACGGTACATCACATTCCTACCACAGACGGTCCACCGATAGCATGCCGACCACGCAAACTAACGCCCAAAAAGCTCAAAATAGTAAAAAAAGAATTTGAAAATTTAGTTCGAGCAGGAGAGGTACGACATTCTCCAAGTCCATGGGGGTCACCACTACATTTAGTGAAAAATGCGATGGAACCTATCGTCCGTGCGGCGACTACCGCAGATTGAATGACAGAACGGTGTCCGACGCCTACCCAATGCTACATATCCATGACTACCAACAATCTGGCAGGATCCAAAGTCTTTTCAAAGATTGATTTAGTCAAAGCTTACCATCAGATTCCCGCGAATCCCGCAGATATTAAGAAAACAGCAATCGTAACCCCGATAGGATCATTCGAATACATAAAAATGCCTTTCGGGTTAAAAAGCAGCGCACAGACGTTTCAACGCTTTATGGACCATGTCACGGAAGGACTACCCATCGTTTATGTCTATATTGATGACATCTTAGTTTTCAGCAGAGACGAAGAGGAACACAAACGTCATCTCGAAACACTCTTCCAGAGGCTGAAGGATAACGAAGTTGTCATCAACGTCCAGAAGTCCGTATTTGGTGTCACAGAAGTAATTTGTTTGGGATACACCATCAACGCTGAAAGCATCCGACCACCGGAAGCTTCAGATACAAGCATACAGAGTTGATGACATTAAACCCAAAGGAATATACTAGAGAAACAATACCAAATTCTAATCTAATCTTGATATGCAAGACAAGTCGACCATTAATACCAACACAACTCAGAAAAGAGATTTTTGAGGAAACACATAACCTGTCGCACCCGGGACGCAAAACGACTTTACGTTTAATAAAGAACAAATATTTTTGGCCCGGCATGAACCAAGACATCAAATTTTGGACAAGCACGTGTATGGTATGTCAATGGAACAAAATACATCGCCACACTATTACTCCGTTAACTACTTTCAAGCCACCTGAGGAACGATTGAACAGGATCCATATGGATATAGGTGGATCACTTCCTTCCTCGGAAGGGTACAGATACGCCGTAACAGTGATCGACCGTTTTACGCGTTGGGTCGAAGTAATCCCGGTGACAGAGATAACCGCCGACGCTCTTCTACATGGTTGGATCTCACGATACGGAGTTCCCGAGAAAATCATCACCGACCAAGGTCGACAATTCGAGGGACAGTTATTTACAGAACTGATGTCGCGATTAGGAATAAAACGCCATAGAACTAGTGCATATCATCCTCAAGGTAACGGAATGATTGAACAATTACATCGACAACTAAAAGCCGCGCTCATGTCACACGACACAGTGTGGACCAAAGCATTGCCGATTATTATGTTAGGTTTCAGAACGGCGCATAGGGAAGATTTACACGCTTCCACAGCCGAATTAGTCTTCGGAAAAACACTGACGCTACCAAGCGATTTATTCCACGAATATACTAGAAATGATACACAACCTACAACGATTTATGCGCAAAATCTATTCACCAGATGCAACAACTCAAATCAGTAACATCAAGGTACCGAACGAATCAACCATTCACGCGTAAAGATATACAGAATACAACACATTTATTCTTACGAAACACACCTTTCAGGAAAACACTAGTTCCTCCTTACAATGGACCGTACAAAGTACTGTCCAGAACAGAGGACAACAAAACCGTAAATATTCTAGTAAATAACAAGAACTTACGCGTTAACTAGGACAGGATCAAACCAGCTTTCTTAACAGCTGATCCAACAGTCACGAACGACGCACAAACTGTCGCATACAGCGAACAAACTGAAGAAACTTCCACAAAACTCCCACCTGGAACTTATACACGTTCGGGAAGAAAAGTAAAGTTCAACGAAAGATCTGATTTCTACTACTATTAAACTCAACCACGCAACTACACACGGCCGACACAGAAACAACAATGGAAAGTCCTATGGTCAGAAAGACGGAAGGAGAAAATAGAACATTGTCGGAAGCGTCTACCATAAGTGTTTACAATCATGATTCAATAATTAATTATGTTTTTCTTTTCTGCAAAAAGGTCAACCTTCCAGACCTGCCAGAGGTCAACACAAGTAAAACACAGGTTAAACAGGTCAACCTCCGTCTGTATTCCATTATGTTATATATTTCAACCTGTAATGCATGCTTAATATCCCAAGACCTAATTCAATACCCGAAATGGAAATCTACCACGAGGCAAATATGATACTGTACTAACAACAAAATGAATTAATCCATGAAATGATAAATCATATAGCTGAAACTGAATGACTATCACATTGGATGGTGCAATTTGAGTTACTGCAAGCATAACCTCTTGAGATGAACATGAATCCGGCTCCTTGAATCTCTCCAACGACCTTGTACGGCAGACCCTTCCAAAACATTATGTTTATGTTTCTTTTCAAACACAACATTGCCGCCATGATGAGATGAATCCAGAGCCATCCCAGGAAAACAACCTGCAAGGTGCTATTCACCTCCTTTCCTGATCCTGGTGTCTGATCAACCCGGTTCATCCCAACTTTCATACATTCCTGTAAACTTTCAAGACATTTCAAGAGGATCACATACTGCTGTCCACTTCAACGATCCCGCTTCCGTTCCAGCAGACGGCTTCAGAGTAACTCAGAACAACCACAGAAGCATAGTCGCAGATCGTGAACAGTTTTTTCCTTCTAAGGAAGGCTTTTCTTCTTCATGGGGGGAGTGATGTAGCAGCATATTATCACTCAGAACTGCTACGTATTATCAATTATCACTCAGAACCGCTATATATTATCACTCCATGCATGTTATTACTCACTTGCATAAATATTACATGTCATCACACGGAATACATTCTGTGTTCAAAAATATCGAACGCAAGACAAACGAATGTTTGTTTATATACTCCAAAGAACGACAGATGTGTACGCGTTCCGTGACAAGAAATACGAACGCTGTTAGGAAGGTTCCAGAACAGCGACAAAGGATTCTCTCGACGAATCAGGTTACCAAGGTGAAATTATTTTGTTGATCACAGCTAGAATTCATTCTGACTAGAGAGCTCCTACTGAGTAGACCTCTGTGTAAAACGCTCCTTCTACGACTGGCTCACGGATAACCGAGACGAAATCCCTCGCCATCCGAGCTCGGATCAGTCAAACGACCAAGTGCCAGTACTGCAGCATATGAACATAGTGATTGAACTTTGTGAAGTGAAACTTGATTTTCTACAACTCAAATTCGTGAGTGCTGCAGACTACTGCAAAAACATTGTATTTTCAGGAATTGCAGACGATTTGACGTGCCCTGCTGTTGTTGGCACCATAATATTTTTCCACGTTATGTTATATGTTTTTCTTTCTACGAGCATTCAGTTTTCGCATTTAATAAGAATGTGAGACCCGTGATGTAACGAAATAAATCACCCCGATCAAAATTTATTTAACAATTTTTAGTTTCAGTTTCTGTAACAGTTAGGTGTACAACTTTGCTTCAGCCATTTTCCAACAGATGGCTTCGTGAGTGGTTTTAATGCCTCAAGAACGATGATTCTGAAATTGAAGACCGGCATGACGATGGTAGAGACGTTTTCATAGAAGCAGAATTGGAGGCCTGAAACAATCACAGGCAATCTGTACCGAATGCAATGAATGCGTTTGAGCCGAGCATGGAAGGACACACGGCTGCAATACAACGAGAAACACGACAAAGTGATTTTGCAGGATGACAATGCTTGACCCATGTCGCTAAGTCTGTCAAAACATACTTGGAAACGTCGAAATGGGATGTCCTACCCCACCTGCCGTATTCTCCAGACATTGCAACTATCTATCCCTCTGACTATCACTTATTTCGATCAATGGCACACGGCTTGGCAGACAAACACTTTCGTTCTTATGAAGAAGTCAAAAATTAAATTGATACGTGGATTGCTTCAAGAGATGGGAGAAAGTAGTGGTCAGCGATTGGCAATATTTTGATATGCATAACCAGTTTTTTTACATTAGTGTCTCGAATGTCGAAAAACAAAACAAAAACGGTGGAAGCAAAGTTGTATACCTAATACATTTTTGAATATTTTATTGTATTTCCCTATATTCTGCCACTGGGCAAGATCTGCCCATTTTCAGTTGAATAAATATAGATCACTGGTGGTACCTATTGATTTAACTATCTTGTTTCCATTATAGCAACTTTAAATGCCAAGAATCAATCAATAATATTATTTTCTGCGCCATCATATTCTAATATGTTAATGTCCCAGAATTATTTATTTCCTTAATGCATAATCAGATGGAACAAAACACACACAACATCGTACTTTAGAGCATTAAAAGATGTGTTGACATGTTTCATCTTTCACTTTTTCTTGTCTAAGATAACAGCTTTTAAAAAATTACATAAAGAAAATAAACTATTTTACTCATTTATTGGAAAAGGATGTTACTTAACTACTTGAGTCCTGATAATTGACAACACTGATGCACCTGTCCATGATGGGATAAACAATATTCCTAGGGAGAGTTACTCCATAGTATAATGTTCCATTGTACATTACCATATACTATTCATAACTGTTCTGATGTCCTGTTCACACTTCTTAATGGTTCATATGAAATTATGTGAAACTTGCCTTAAAACAGCATACAGAGGAAAGTAGTATTATCCAGGTCAATAAAATAGTCTTGCTAAATAAGAGGAAACATTTATATTGTCATACAGAAGTTTCATTCAATTTCCTATGCAATTAAATTGCACATGTTGACCAGGTAATATTTATTTCCTTTATTTAGCCGATATTAGTTTCTGAACATACATCACCTGGAAAACTGGTTCCCATTGTTCCATCGCTCCTACGGCATCAGATCGACCTACAACAATGCCATCTTTTCCGACAGACAAATATTTTCCATAACCAGACTTCAAAGCAATTTTAGACTCATTGATTTTAAAAGCTGTCAATATCTCCTCAGGTGCTGGGCCATCTCCTAGAAAAGAAGAAAAAGCAGTGAACAAATTCTGTGACTCACCATTTGTACCACAAGACCAGTTTATGTGGATAGCAATTTCTTAAACTATATGAGATTTGATTGTGGTAATAGATTTAACTTAAATTTATCAATTATGTTTCTTGTTTCAATTTGTACCAACTGATGACGACTTTGTTGTGAACTTTAAATTACATACTATATAGTATCCTTTGTTAAAGTTCCTAAGTCTTTAATTATTAAAAGACAAACCATACTTTTAATTCATAAAAATCCATCGCAAAACTCTTATTAGAAAAAAATAAGGGATATTTTCAAACTCAGTATATTTTTTACAAATAAAATAATACTTTACATGTCATAAAATGTACAATTATGAGATACTTTTTTTGTTTGCACCAAGAAAATCAATTTCAAATTCGAAATTGTATTTGTCCAAAAAATCCCATCTACCATAACAATGTTTCAAGCAAAGGAGATAGATTATTTTTATAGGAGTAATCTGACTTTAATTAAAATGTTATGATTGATACTTATAGAGATGCAAGGAAATTACGACGAGACAGCAAAATATCCCTTTTCCTATCATTTTCAAAACTTAAATATTTTTGAAAGATCGAAGTATGGTAAAATGATGTACAACCAATTATATTAACAAATAAACATGGTTTCAAAATTATTTTCTAGCACAATAAATCAGAAATGAAATTTTTTGAAATCTCCATTTTCTGCCATTTCTGTTATATTTTTGTGTAAGATAAGTTTTTCATAGCGTATAAAATTTCAAAATAAAGTTATTTTACAAAATGAAGGAGTGTCCTATCAAAGCATTTTTTTCGTTATAAATGGTATAAATAATGTTTAAGGTTTTGAAAATGAAGTCAAAATTTTGGGATGTGACAAAAATTCATTTCCCAATTGTTTCCAAGAGGATTTTAAAAAGCCCACCACCAACTTTCTACGTTGCCAGCAAGTGGCTCATCATTCATATCAGGCAGTGACACTATCAGCTTTATGTATTAGATAGATGTATATTAGTAATAGCTGGTAATATGATTTACAGTCTAAAATATCCCCAAAAATGTATCAAAAATGTTGGGAAAAAATATAAAAAATCCCTGGTAAATCCTGGAAATTTTATGGTGCAAAGTTAATCACAGGTTTACGCTTTTTTAAACACAGGTTAATCTAGATGCCCCCAAAGTTTATATCCATCATCATATTAGTGAAAAGTAACATCATATGTTTCATCGTATCTAAAAGTACTTTTCATAGTATTAGTGTGTATGAGCTGATGCCTCCATGTGGTGTCCCTGTTAAGGTAAATGGGATCAAAACCTATTTACTGAGCCAAACATCAGCATTTTTTCTGCCAGACTATCACACGTGATCTCCTGGCAAATAAAATAAAGCACACTGACCCTAATGAGAATGATAAACTATTCAAGTAACCAACTAACCCGCAAACTTGGATCGTCCATCCAAATTTACCAGCTTAATATAGAGGGAATTACCAAAGCAAAGAGCGTCCACCTATTGAGAGTTCTCCAAGAAAACAAACTTGACACCGTCTTACTCCAAGAGACTTATACTGAGAACGAGAATCGGCTCAGAAGAGGAGGAATCGATGGATACTACCCCATTGGTGTCACATACCATCCACAGTATGGCACTGCAACATTTACAATCCCCCTAACATCAATCCCGTCTCATCAAACATACACACCCTGCAATATACATAGGAGATTTCAACAGTCAACACACTGCATGAAAATACATCTCTAATGACCAAAATGGGAAGATCAGTAGAATGGATGGATAAAAACAATACGCACTTGGTATTTGATGCAAAAGATAATGGAACCTTTAGATCTGCTAGGTGGCAGATAGACTATAACCCACACCTTTACATTGTTACAACTGATACAAATCTAACCCCACTCTCAGTCAAAAGATACATCCTTAAAAACTTTTGACAGCCAACACTGCCCTGTGAGAGCAGAAACTGGGTACAAAATTAAAATGATAAGAGCAACGTCCCTCCCCAGATGGAATTTCCAGAAGGCAGAAAGGGGAAAGTTTGAAAATAAACTTCACGAGGTAGTTAGGTGGATTCCACCAGAAGTAAAACAATACAATCGACTAGTGAAAACCATACATGATGCTGCCACAAAGTTCATACCAAGAAGCTATCACAAGGAATACATCACTGGGTGGAACTAGGACTGTGACCAGGTATACCAAGAATTCCTCCGAGGAGGAGAGAACGAAATTGCAGATGACCTCTTTAAGCAACTCGGTAAGGCCCAAGTAGGAAAGCCTGGAGCCTCCTCAGGCAACTCGATGATAAATGTCCCATGGTCAAACAGGAAGCCAAAATACACCCAAATACTATTGCTAAAAGAATAGTATCAATATCCAATATAGCTCAAATAGATAAGGACCACATGAAAAGGATTAACAAAAAGTTCTATATCCTCAACCAAACCACAACAGACCCAACAAATTTTGCAGACCCATTCTTGGTAACAGAAGTAGCAACAAATGAAAACTGGGAAAGCTGCAGGGGAGGACGGAATCCACTCAGAATTCCTCAAGTTCTGCAGAAAGAACACTAAAACATGGTTAGCAAGGTTTTTCAGTAATATCTTGACTACTGGAATACTCCCCAAGGAATTCAAGAAAACTAAAATAATAGCATTACTAAAACCCAACAAGACAGGTGATAAACCAGAAAACTACTGACCAATAACATTATTAAGTTGCTGTTTCAAATTGCTTGAGAGACTACTGTACAACCGCATTGCACAAACAATCTTGGAAGTAATCCCGCAAGAACAAGCTGGCTTTAGACCCAAGAGAAGCTGTCAAGATTAGGTACTGGCACTGACTTTCCACATTGAACTCGAATACCTGAAGAAACTTAAAACATCAGCAGCATTCAAAGACCTCACTGCAGCATATTAAACTGTTTGGAGGAAAGGACTCATATACAAACTATTCAATGTAATACCCTGTAGGAAAATAGTAAACCTAATAAACAGCTTCCTGAGTGACAGACTGCTTATGTACCTGAATAATAAAACCAGTCGACACATCAAACTAAAAAATGGATTGGCACAAGGATCTGTCCTTGCCTCACTTCTGTTTAAACTCTATCTACATGATATGCCGCAAACCACCTGCAGGAAATTCGAATACGCTGATGATTGGGTCCTGACTACTCAACACCAGTCCTTCACGAAAACTGAAGAAATCCTAACAACCGACCTGACCATACAGGCTGACTACTTCAAAAAAAGAGACTATGCCCTAGTATGACAAAATCTGAAGTAAGTTGCTTCCATTTGAGCAACAAATTTGCAAGTACAGGACTACCTGTAGTTTTTAACGATGTACAACTACACAATAACAAACACTCTAAATATCTGGGTGTGATACTGGACACATCCTTAACTTATCACCACACCTTACCCAGACTTCAGCAAAACTAGGAGAAAGAAACAACATTCTATGTAAATTTGTGGCCACTTCATGGGGAGCTCAAGCAAGCATACTAAGGACGACTGCACTTGGTCAAGTTTGCTCTGTAGCTGAATACTGCACATCAACAACTGCCATACTAAGAAGATCAAAGTACAATTAAACCAGACTATGAGATTGATATCTGGAACCATTAAATCCACCCCAATATACTAGTTACCAACTCTATGTGATATCCAGCAATGTTTTTCAATGTGAAATATGCTTACATGGGTCTTATTTTTAAACTAAATTGCATAACAAAACTACACCATTAATGTTCAAACACTGTGACATTGAGTATTCCTTTATTGCCACTTTCTTTTTTTTTTGTGTGTGTGTGTGTGAGGCTTTAGGTCTCGTCAAAATGGCAAGGTTATTAGAGCCCTTTGTTTCCATCTACTTTCTACCTGTTTATTTGAAATAATCAATAAGTTTCAATTGTAATGTTTTGCTAATATAGAATTGTGCACATTCTAAACACCTTAAAATTGCTTTACAAAAATTCAGACACTGGTATTATTAAAAAACAAGACATACATTTTTGAATTTAAGTGTTTTGATACTTGTACAAAACTTTTTGCATCCCTAGTCAGAATCCCCAAGGGGATGCTCCCTACAGGTTGGGAACCGCTGATGTATTGGACAAAAAATTCTTACATGTAAACTGCATACAACTCAGAAATAACACTGAACTACTTTTGAGTTGTTTCAGCAAATTTTTAAGGTAGAAATACACGAGCATTTTTTACTCGTGCTCAGCTCCTGTTTGATCACACTCCTCCTCCACACCACTACAAACATCAGTCCTTCACTTTCAGAAAATAATTAGTAGATTTGTGTCAGAGTTAATGCATATTGCTACTTCGATTGTAGTATATCAACTTGAAAGCAATATCATACATTCACTTATCATTGTTAAAGATATGCCAAAATGTTAGTACAAGGACATAATATTTAGAACCATAGTTTTCAAACTTCAAACAAATAGAAGAAATTATAACACTGTCAATGAATACCAAGCAAATTTATTTACACAAATTATCAATAGTAACACTTTAAAAAGAATAAACAATTATTTAACTAAATGATTATGTAACATGTAGTTTAAAATTCTAATAAGCCAGTACAATTCTCACAATAAATATACAAAACAATAATTAATAAATAAATAAATATCTTACTTCTTATTTGTATCTTTAAAAGATGGGAAGCGGACTAGTATTCATGTGTATATGCATTACATAATAAATGTAACTTAAGGTATCCATTTAATTATTTAAAAAATCAATAGATAAATTTAAATAAATGCACAAAATTAAAAATACTTTTATCATTTAAAAGTAATTTACCATAAGAAAATATTTGGGTGGGGGAAGGCGGAATCAAAGAGGCAGAGGAGTAGATGCCAGATCTTCTATGTACCTATAGGCACTTGAATCCAAAATACACATTACCTGTTAAGTCAAAACCTCTCTTTATGCTTACTAGAGGATGATAACCAGGGGTCACTAACATTCATTACAATGAAGAAAATGTAAGATTCGATATAATAGATTTGGTTTTGGATTAGTTAATAGTTTTGAAAGATATGGACATCATCTTTTATTACTACCCATACAAATGTTTCAGTATAAATTCAGGAAAATAATTTATTTATTCATTCATTCATAGCACTCAATCATTATTACAAGGGAACAAAATAAAATTTACTAGACAGAGAAAAAGGAAATATAATTGTTTTTCTTCCATGGAAGTTTTCTTTCAATATAAAACTACACAACCTGGAAATGACAATAAATGTGAAATGAAAAAATGAGTGAATTATCAATACTATTAAAACTGTTGTTTTCTATTAATTTAGGCAAGTTTTTCAAAATTCAATGAAGTATACAGTTGGGAGTTCTTCATAACTATAAGTAACACCACTAAATATATAGTACACAGAAAAACCATGTCTTACCTTCATCATGAGGAGCTCCTAAAGTAAAAAGCCCATTATCTAAAGCTTTGACATAAGTTTGTTTGCCAAATTCAATTCCAATTGAACCTGTAATTTCCTCAAAGCCACGTATTTTCCACCAACCACCTAACATGAAATTTAAAAAATCATATCATTAGTAAACACCATGCATTATAATAAAATAGTTCATTGTCCTACATGTGAACTTGCATGTTTGCAACTGCTTTTTTTGTCACTTATCAATCAATATTAAATTGGCAGTATACCATGCTTAGTGGCATCTTCATCGTGCGCTTTTCCTTGTTCCTTATTTCTTCCTTCCTTTTTGTGTTTCCTTTTCTTGTGAGAGCTGAAACCATGGAAGATTGTGTTGAACAAAACTAATTAAATTAAATACAGTAAAGTCGATATAAGAAAGCCACTTCTTGTTTCTGAATGGATAACAATACCTAGATTTTTCACCCTTAAGAAGTAATTTACCTCCTCTTACTCGATCGTATTCTGACATGTTACGAACTGACGTTAGGAGGTAATCCTGAACAGAACGAACACCACAGTGCCCCTCACACCTGCCTCCACAAAACACAACACTCAACAAAACAAGGGCGTGACAAGGTGAAAGCGTTAATAACAATGAAAAAAATTATTGCATCTATAGAAAAGACGGATCAGATGTTTACAGCGTCAGTTCTACTTGGTTCACCTGACGCGCGGTAGGCTTGGGTATAAAATATCGACACATCAAAATATCGATAATTGTCGTCGATATTATCATTTTCGATATATCAAAATATCGATATTCCTTCATTTTGGCTGACTATTCGCTGATTCGCTCCGCCGCTCAATGTGGCTGTCATCTGGTGGAGATGAGCGTTAGTAGCAACTGTATTCTCCTCGCAGCAAAAGAAAGCTAATGAGGAAGGAGCCTAAAGACCACGTGAATGTTGAGAAGCCAGTGCCAGCATTGCAAGATTGCCGAATCTTTCTTACGTGGGCGTTCTACTCGTGTTAGCAGAATCTTATGTTTGGACGCTGCCGCCCACATTAGTCCCTTCCTACACAATCGGGGAAAGAGGGTAAACTTACTACACGTGTCAGTTTTCCATCGAGGATTAAAAGTAGAGGCGTATTCTTTGGACGTTGTTCGTTATTTTAAAAATTTTTAATAATAAGGTAGTAGTTGAATTCTAACGTAGAATTAAGTTAATTTAAATTCACGAGTTGAATTAATGAATAAATAAATACTGGGCGAATATTGCAATTTACCATAAAATTTTGTAGGTCTTTATGGGGAATTATGTTTCATAAATTAATGCCTTTTCTCCATACACAGTGGAACTGGATTTTAATACAAAGTATTTTGATAATCGCGTAAGATGTCAGAGTTAGGTCTAACACTGCTTCTTTTTCACGCCAAAGCGAACCTGCTTCGCCGTATTTCTGAATACATGTCTCTGAGATTTGTTTCAACATTTTCATTAAATGTTTGTAAGTAGTGCAGCTCAAATAGCTCTTTTCCACAAGTTAAACTAAACGTAAAAATTAAAATAAACTTCTAAATAATCTGTATCTGAGTTTTTGACAATAAAATCATTATTATTATTAACTACCCCGTTTGCTCCCCCCTCAGTTTCTGTTCCATCAGTATTTTGACATAGCTTCTTACATGTTACGATTGAAGACAGACATTTTACCTAGAGTACTGACTGAAATAAATAAAAGTTGAATTATTTTTCATGGAATCTTTCTGAGTAAAATAAATAAAAAGCAAGTTTGGCATAAAATTTTTCAATTCATCACTTATTTAATAAACATATACTTTTACTCGTAACTAATAAGTAAGTACATTTTATTTTTCAAAACTAGCTAGGAATAGATTTTAGCTTTGCAGAAAATTATAGTGGCACCACGCTATGTTAATGTTAAATAAGTTTACAGATTCTATGTCGTGAACAAAAAGTTTTTCAAAGCATGCAGATGAGCGTTTGTGGGAATGAACCTAATTTTGAACGTAAATTATCGTATTATTACATTAGAATAAAATCAAATAATTTTATAACCTTTAATTTATGTAAAAGTTGTCCGATGAAAATGAGACAAAAACTGAAGCATTTATAAAATTACAACCATTTACATGGATATTATTTTGTTTGTTTAAAATATCAATAAATGCATTTTCCGTAAATGAAGTAGGCCATCGCTGAACCGGCAGAATTTGATATACCAGCAGGGTTGGCGGGCTTTATCTGACCTTTGGCCGATAGGACACATGATATTTTTGAGATAAGCTTTTCCACGGGTTATAGCAGCCTATGTGTGGATGTTGCAGCGTGCAGTCTGGAATGGGTGGAGCTACGCTAGGCCACCCCCCCGCAGAAGACATATGACAACACCGCGTTTTCGCTCCATTGGTTACATATCATTATTCTTCTGTGGCTGCGGGAACAAGAGGGAACTTTTTGGCGCTGGCTCACTGGCGACAGGAAGGGCATCCGGCAATCTGTAATTCCCCATCCAGCCAAATCAAGTATCCCCCTCCCCTTCTACCATCCCCATCTACGCCGACCCTGCCTAGCACGGGATTAATAAGGGCGAAGGAGAAGAAGAAGAGCTCACTGTCTTAGTTCCCCGTTGCCTACTGATCGCTGTGGTTGTTAGTAACTGCGCTGTGTGGAGCGGCACTAGCAGGCACTTGCAGCCTGCTTGTAGCGCTCGCTTGCTGCTGGCATGTTAGTTAAAAATGACCTCTTTGAAGCACCGTTCTGTTCCCAACTGCAAGAGTACATATTTTATTTTCCTAAAGCTTCGTACGTCCCAATACTGGGAAAGCTATTTTCAAGATTAGCAGATGCGTTACAGACAAAGTGAACATTAATGTTAAACATTTTAATGGAAGAGTCAAATCAGCACTTACCTGCGGAATTTTTATTATCTCCAGGTAAATGAATATTTTTTCAAATTTTGTTAAGAAAGGCTTCTTGTTAACAATTAAAAACTTGTTGACTCTTTAACCGTTTGAGGGTACGAGGGTTGCTACTTATGTATCCAGAATAATAAATACAAAAAATTATCATTGCAAATTATTTTATTGTTTTTCAAAATATTCTCCGCGGTGATCGAAGTTTGCATACGCTTGAATCAATTTTATAGCAATTCTTCCATTCATATTGAGGTATTTCTACATCATGCATTTTGAACGCATCAACCGCTTGTTCTAGCGTCGAAAATCGTTGACCACGTAGTTTATTCTTGACGTAGGGGAACAAAAAGAAATCATTCGGCGCCAAGTCAGGGGTGTATGGTGGATGACCCATCAACTTGATGTTTTGACCGGTCAAATATTGAATTGTTTGGCTCGATTTGTGTAAGCTCGCGTTATCGTGGTGAAGAATGATTCTACGGCGCTGGTTGTATTTTCTTATATCTTCATACTTGTGGCAAACAAATGGTTGTGTACCATTCAGAATTCACCGTTCTACGATTCTCTAAGGACATTTTACCCGCATGTCCACTTATTAAAAAAAACAGGTGACCATTTGCTTTGAAGTGCTTCTTGCGCGAACAACTTTTGTTGGGTTTGGTTCACTTTGGAAGACCCATACAGTCGACTGTTGTTTACTTTCGGGTACATACGCATATATCCACGTTTCTTCGCATGTGTAGATGTTATAAACGACTTTTGAAGCACCACGATTGTATTTTTTGATAATTTCTTTGCACCAATCAACACGACCCTTTTTTGAGCGATTGTCAAGTTATGCGAAATCCAACGCGAACAAATCTTTTTCACGGCTAAATGTTCATGTAAAATCTTATGTATGCTTGTCATACTGAAGCCCAAGGATGCCTCAATCTTACGATACATCACATGCCGATCTTGCGTTATCCGTTCGCTCACCAGCATCTACATTTTCTGGCACAACAACCGATTTCGGACGACCTTCTTTAAATTCATCCGTAAGCGAACAACGGCCACGATTGAATTCACAAAGCCAATGATATACAGTGGTTTTGGATGGTGCTTCATCGCCAAAAGTTGATGTAAGTTGATCGATGCACTGTTTTTTAGATAAACCACGTCGAAAATCGTAGTAAATCATGTTCACGACTTCATTCAATTTTTTTACAGACATGAAAATTTCTTCTCAATGTAAACAACGCAAATAGCGTTTAACGGCAAAACCTTCTGAGATTCTATAAGGTTAAAAATGTCGAACTTTACGATTGTTACGTTAAACTGCGCAAAACAATAACTTTGTTGCCAATTCCTAATGCATTAGTAGCAACCTTCGTAGGTACTACAACTTCTCGCGAATGATATCTTAAAAATTCGTATTCACCTGAGAATCAGTAGAGAAATTAATTCTAAACAATTTGTTATAAATTATTTACGAAAAATCCGTGGTTTTGAGATATGTACCAAAAATTTAGTAATTTTGGAGGAAGAAAAAGTGTACGACAATCGCTTTGTCGTAAATAACTCGTAAACCACATACGTAAGCGAAAAGTGTGTAGGAACAAAAAATGAAAGTTATATAGAAGATAGTAATCTGAGTTTTTCTCATTTCTGTAGATGCAACCGTGTCATAGTTCGTTGAAGGTAACGCCATGATCCCCGAAACCTGGAACACTTGCATTATTCCTTAAGTTATTGGAGAGTAAGTTTCTCGCTATACATACGTGGGAGCTTTCTTAACATGCATAAAACACCTTTCAATTGGTTTTATTAAAAAAAAAGCAGTTGCAAACTGCGGATGACCACGTGGGGGCAGTAAACTAAGTTACTTTCCGGAGACAAGCAAGGGACGATCCCATCAATTCCGATCAATGGGCAGTGGCGGATTTAAAATTTACAAAATAAATTACTTAATAAATACCTACTGTTATCAATTTATTATTCAATTTTTTAAAATATAAGTGCAGAGTATATGTACAGTGCAAATATAAGTATATATCCGAGATTAATAAAACAAAAGTATTAATGACATTCCCGCCCAAGGAAAATCCGCCACTACCCGGAGGAAAACCCGGGTCGGGATGGGGCTACAAAGATAATGTACACAACCGTGCAGAGGTTGCGTACAGTTAGAAATAAACCATTAAAAAATAAAAAGGAGCAAAATCAACATGCATGAAAAATGAATTTCATCAATATCAAGAGTACTATAACAATGGCGTGATAAAGTAAAAGATACATTAACATCACTTACATCATCCGAAGTCATGTGGAAAACAATATTTATTAGGAAATTGAAACTCCCACCAACTTCATTTATTAAAATCTGTAAATTATTTCTCATTATAGAAACAATAGCACATTAAAAAGCTTTTAACCGCGGATTTAAAGAGATTCAATTTATTTATATCTTTTAGATTTTTGGGAAGGGAATTATACAAAATTATTACTGAGTCTTTGGCAAAGAGTTGTTGACACGACAATATTAACCTTATTACGAGTGTTGTGTTTGTGAACTAGACTATTTATTCTAAATCAGGAGTGGAATTTTAATAGTTCTGTTTCAACAAACACGACTACTTCATAAATGTATATACAAGGGAGAGGGAGAATATTTAACTCTCTAAATAAAGGTTTACATGAATTTCGGGGGTGAGATTTACATGAAATTCGAATTATTCTCTTTTGAATTTTGTGCTTGAGTGGATTGGTCCAAGAAGATAGCGCCGTACCGTAAATGAGAATATACATTTGCAAAAATACACGCAGGGAGAAATGTGTTGACTAACAATGTTGGCTAAAATTCGGAATGCATAGCATATTTTTCTTAGTTTGGAATTCAAATTTTCAATATGGCAATTCCATTTGAAGTTTTTCCTGAATATGAAGCCCTAAAAATTTTGTTACCTTGACTGATTTTAATTGGGTTTCGTTTAGCGAAAGGGATGTAGGAGGAACAGATTTCGTTACACTATTGCGATTTGACATGGATACTGTCTTATCAAAATTAACGATGAGACGATTTCAATGAAACCAAGACGAGAGGTTAGATAGAACATTTTGCGCATTGACATGTTTACATAGTAGATTTGTTTCATCAGCAAATGCCATTTTGCAATCGAGCGTGGTGGATGACATATCATTTACGTACAATAACAAGAGGATAAGGCCTAAAATTGAACCTTGAACTCCGCAAGAAAGTGGCTTTGTTTCTATAAGGTAATATTGACATATTTTATTTTCAACATGGTAAATTTCAACTTGCTGATGCCCATCTTTCAAGTAGGAAGTTAGCCATTGATGTGGCAATTCACGAATGTTGTAAGACTGCAGTTTTGAGAGAAGAATTTAGTGATCGATTACATCGAATGCTATCAAAAAATCAAGAAAAATACCTTGAGGATTATCTCCACGGTCAAGAGAATTTGTTACATCATTTAGAAAAGAAAATATGGCGCTGTTAGTTGAAAGGGATAACCTGTAACCGCGCTGATCGTTTGAGAGAATATTATTATACGATAAGAAGTCTAAAAGTCTCTTATAGAAGAGTTTTTCCAGGATTTTTGAGAAAGTTGGCAATAGTGATATGCGTCGATAGTTTGCAACATATCATTTATTTCCTTTCTTATGTAATAGTTCCACATTAGCTTTTATAAATTCGCCAGGAAACACCTTTTGACAAGGAGCTATTGAAAATATAAGTGAGTGGATTTCATATAACGTGAGAGGAAGATTTTACTATAAATTCAGGTACATCCTCTTTTCCTGCTGAATACTTATATTTTAAAGAACTGATGACATAACTTCACTGGAGTTACTCTCGGCAGTGAACATAGAATGCGATACGAGTGTGGATGTACTTGGTGGACATTGGTTTTGAGTTACTGATTTCGATATTTCACCTATTTTTGAGAAATAAGAATTAAACAAAATTGCGATGACCTTTGGATTTGATACAATTTTGTCATCGTGTAGTAGGAAAATGTTTTCTTCGCGATTCTCTGAAGGGGGTATGAAATTCTTTATAACATTCCACATGGTTTTAGTCTGGTTGTTTGATTCTATTATCTGTCTGTCATTTTCCATTACTTTTTCTGCATAGACCATTTTTCGAAGAATGGATTTATATTTACGAAAATAATCATGAGATTCGGGTGGTTGGTTATTGAGTTTTCAAAGATAATATAAATGAAGTTTGTTTATGTTATTTATATTAAACAAAACATTTATATAAACATTTTGTTTATATGAAACAAAAATGGCTTTTTGTATACTCACGTTATGAAAAAGAACCGTTTTGACAAGAACAAAATTAGTACGTTCTCTACTTAAACAAAAATTCATAATGAAGTTATTTTTTCTAACCTTTTAAGTATTTTCAGTAAAGCCCTTCTTAACGAAAATCAAAATGTTTTATTCATGCATCTACATTATAGAACTCTACTATGGAACTCTGACTCATGCGGCTCTGGGTGTCGAGAAGCGAGCGGGCTGTATTCGGTGGCCCCCACCAGAGTAAACAACTCGGCGCCAGCACAGTTGTGTGCTCTGTCTATAGCACTAGTATATGCCCGTGCTACCAGTCAATGTGGTCGACGATTCTGCTTCGTTTAAGCGATTATATGAATATACAGTTTATGTTAGCACTAAAGTGAAATGCCTACCTATTGTGTAGCCTATAACTGCAAGAATTATATAGATAAGAAATCTGGTTTATCTGCTGATAAGTATAATGAAGATTACTTATTTTCATTGTTAGTATGAGATAATTGAAGCGTATTACCATCCTAGTTGTTAATACTAGCTCTAATATTCAAGATAAAATAAATTTTAGTAATGCTTTTGAGTTGACAGATCATTAGTTAATTTCATATCTGAATGATAACTTAAAATTTTAATTTCATTTATCGCTTTTTTCGTTAACTTTAGAACATTTTTNAGACAGCTATTTAAACCATTTAAAACCACTTAATCCTTAATGTCCTTTATGACTTAAATGACAGACCGCAATGGAATAGATTGGATAGTAAATTATATTTAGAATCGTGTGAATAAGTAATAATAATTTTCACATTCATAGGAATTCATGTTATATTAATTGATTTAACCTTGTAGGTTTCCCAAAGATCCGGAACATCGTCAACTATGGATTATAGCTACAAAAAGAAAAGGTCTGCTCGCACTGCACGGACTCAGCATTCCATAGTTAGAGTTGTATGATCTACTTACATACACATTTCCGCAGTTCGACTCCATTGTGCCTTAGCCGGACTCCACTTTAAGACGAAAGGAATAAAGATATAGAAATAATATTATTATGACTTCGACTTATTTGTTTTATCAATTTCTAACGATATATGAGTTCTTCCGCGTCTAATCTGTCCTTCTCATGGCGTTCTGTATTATGGGTGTCCATGGCTGCTTAGCGTACACATAGACACAGTTAACAACTCTCAGAGCAAAATCAGACTGAGAGAAAGACCAGCGCCAGAAAACCCCCTACACAGCGCGACAGTGCTGTTCTCAAGTGGTTACCCGGCGGCGCGAATAAAGGATCTTCTATTTGGTTTGCGTCACCTGATGATTACGTTCTTGTGATTTTTTAAAACAATTTTTGAAGAAATCCTTACGCGTAATGCCTTTATTGGTTACTTAGTTTTCTTGTTTGCATACGTACACATTTATTGTCATTTAGTGATGTACTTTTCCTCTAATTTCGTTAAAGAATATTTTTTAAACTTTAAACAGTCACACATTCTCTTAACATAAATGCATTTATATCTTTTAGGTTTGGCTAGCCTGCTTCTGGCGTGATTGTGAAGCTCTTCATATTTTTCAGTTTAATCTTCCTAATTATTTTATTTTTTTAAGTTTTTGTAATTCAATTGTATTTCGTTCCTACCCACATTGTAGTTTTTGTTTGTTTTGTGTGTTTTGTTTACCGCCTGAAACCCTGACATTAGGTGTTATATCCTCCACGCAGAAACCGTTGCTAAACATTACTTCATGAGGAGGATTGGCCGGTTGCAGATGCTCTACCTTAGCTTTTTCTTCTTTAAGATTGTCACAATAACATCTTGTATGATGATCCAATTTTCTTCGGAGCTAATCATCACTTCCACTATGTTATCAGTAACATGTCCTTGATGGAACTTGGCAATACAGGTATGTTTCTGTATTCCATGCGTTACATTGAAACACCGTGTGTTCTGCATCTTCTAATTCAGTGTGACAGGAGTCACCTATCGGGGTATCGGCGATCTTGAAGTCATTTAGATATTTCTTGAAACATCCATGTCCAGTTAATGTCTGAGTCAGGTAATAATTTACTTCGTCATGTTTACGGTTTAGCCATTTCTCTAAGTTAGGGATCAACCGGTACGTCCATCTTCCGTTTTCATCCTTATCCCAACGTCCTTGCCATTCTGCAATCATTTCTCTTCTAATTCGCGCCTTGATGGCCTTCGTCTGCTTGGGTACTCGATATTGAGCCTTCTTCAAGGAAAAATATGTTGATCTCCTTTCCTTCGCTAGCAGGTCAATTGGAGGGATGCTCACCAACACGAGTACCGCACTGTCAGACACGGTGCGGTAAGCGGACATAACCTTTAGAGCCATACGTCTTTGTACCTGTACGTACTTCCGCCTCATTCCTTTCATTCACTCGCCTCGCCATCATCACGCCGCAGCGTTGCAGCCGCACCAGGATGGCTCTCGCTGCGGGGTTCACTCGCGGCCACTGCATTGCACTAACGCCGTACGAGCTGAACCTGAAGGAACGGTCATCTCACCTCATCCCAGGGTCACACCGGCGTTTAAGTTTTGTACTATCAGCATATTTCATTATTTTCACGTTACTTGTTATCTTCAGTTTCATGTCATTAAATTATTTTATCGGCAACTAGTATTCCATTACACCAGATTGAAACCTTTCATTATGGTCCTTCGAGCCCTCCCCCATGTGCAGATATTTTTCTACGGGAAATTGTCTCCACGTTTTTGGTCCTTCGAGCCGGATATATTCTTTCATGTATACCCATTTGTCTACGGGTCAAATGTTTATACATTTTTGGTGCTTCGAGCCGGATATACATTCAAGTTTAGCCCGTTTCTACGGAAATTGTCTACATAGTACAGTTCTTAAGTTTCGAAGTCATATATTTATTTTTCGAAATAGTCACTGTTAAGTCTAACACATTTCTCCCAACACGTAACAAGTTCTTTCATTCCGCCACTGAAACATTCTTCCGACTTTTCTCGAATCCGGGGCTTGACATCTGCCTTCATCTCATCGTCCGAGGAGTAAAGATTACCTTCGAGATCTTTCTCGAGTAGAGGAAAAAATAAAAATAGCAAGGCGCAAGATCGGGGGAATAAGGAGGGTATGGAATCGATTCAAACTTCAGGTTTCGCACAGCCTCTCCAGTTGCGCGCGAGGTGTGTGGACGAGCGTTGTCATGTTGCAAGATTATTGGCGCCAGGCTGCCTCTAACATGACAAACTCGACGCCGCAGGTATTTTAGAGCCTGTATGTACTGAGAAGAATTTATCGTTGCCCCTCGTTCCAGAAAATCTACCACGTAAACTGGGTGAGCATCCCAAAATACAGTCAAAAGAAGTTTTTTTGCGGATGGTTGTGTTTTGAACTAGTTCGCCTGAGGAAAAGACGGATGTCGATATTCAGCGCTCTGTCTTTTTTCTTCTGGGTCGTAATGATAGACCCATGAATCGTCCTTCGTCACAATAGTCAAAACAAAGTTGTCTCCTTCGTAACGGTAGCGCTGCAAAAGTTGCTCCCAGCATTCCCAACGACGCTATTTGTTCTCGTCTGTGATACGGCGTGGTACCCATCGTGAACGGATTTTACGGTATCCCAATTGTTCAATAATGAAACTAACACGTTCCCTGGATATTCCAATTTGGTTTACGAAACGCATATGAGTGATTCCTCGGTCATTTTGAATCAAATCGTCGACGAGTTTGCGATGTTTATCTACTAAGGCATTGGTCACACGTCCACTGCGCGTTTCATCAACAATTATGGGTTTTTCCAGGATCGCAACCACGAAATTTTATTACCCATCGATTTACAGTAGACCTATCAACAACATCGTCAACATAAACAGCCTTTCAGCGACGATGAATCTCAGTAGGAGACACATTTTTTCAGCAGTTAAAAATTCGATAACAACATGCTGTTTAACGCGAATTGACATAGCACTAGAACACGCCTCCAAACTTCCGCTTCTCGAAATTCACAGGATAAACGCAACGACTTGAAACCTGCGTATGCGTATTGAGGGGGAATATTACTTCCATATGCCACCTGGCGCGCTTTTCAAGGTCATTTCGTTCGCGCTCTACAAGCATGTGTGCGTTAGTTTTCAGCCTACCCTCATATATCTACCCTCGTACCCATTTCTGTGTTCACTTCCGAAACTAACGCTAGTGAAATTAAGAGAATCATCAGTTCATTGAAAAACAAATTTTCTACAGACATAGATGATGTACCCGAGTTTATTGTCAAATGTTTGTCCCCCGTTATATAAATATTTTTAATAGTCCTATATCCGAAGGGGTGTTTCCTAACATATTTAAGAGAGCTAAAGTGAAACTTTTACACAAGAAAGGAAACAAATTTAATGTAGGAAATTATCGACAAATCTTTCTACTACCCTCTTTCTCAAAAATCCCAGAAAAAATCTATAATCGTCTTCTAGATATTTTGTCAAAAAATTACATTCTTTTTGACGATCAACACGGTTTCCGGAAGTTCTTTTCCGCTACCAGCGTCGTATTTTCTTCCTTAAACGATGTTACCACATCTCTTGACCACAGGGTGTTTTTTCTTGATTTATCCAAAGCATTCGATGTCATCGATATCGAAATTCTCACGTTTACAACCTTAGTTCCCAAAGAAGCAAATTGTGTTACGCACTACGAATCTTAGATAACGTAGTTAGTCCACATATTTCCCGTTACGTACAGTTTGCAAACGATTACTCCCATTTACGTTACGGCATTATCTTCTGCGACAATTACGGTCAGAGATTCCAAACTTTCAGAATTCAGAAGAGGATATTTCGGATAATTTGTAAATCTCACTCCCGAAACTCTTGTAAGCCATTATTCAAGGAATTAAAATTTTTAATGCTTTCCTGCTTTTATATATATGAAACGGCTGTGTTTGTTAAGACACAATTACTGAAGTTGCGTCCTTGCTTCTCACGAAACTGTCTCGTTCACGAACACAGAACTCGCAATAGGAATAATATTTATCGTGTTAGTGTCAACCACTCTTTGCCAAACGTCTTTTCATTTGGCGATCGTTCTGTATACTTCCCTCACAAAAAATGTGGGAGATAGTATAAAATTGAATCTCTTCAAATCCGCGGTTAAAAGCCACCTCCTGCACCAGTGCTTCTACAATCTAAAATAATTTATTGATTTTATTGAAAGTTAAATTCGTTTTGTACTTTATACTATTGCTGTAGCACTTTCAAAATCACTTAGAACAATTTCAAAACTATGTATCGATTTGTTTCAAAGTACGAGGAACGGAAAGGTCGGACATTAGAACGGAGGATGTTTATGTATCAAAATTTTGGTATTTTGGCAGGTTACGTTTCTTGGAAGATCAGGAAGTTTCCAGACCATGTACATCCTTGATCTCCAATATTGATGAAATGCCATTTGGTTATGACGAAGAAAAATAAATGTATATCTTGTAAGTTTTATTACATATTTATTAGCATTTTGTTCTACACGCACTTCAAGAAATTCAACTCAAAATTTTTATATTCTATATAAATGTCATTTATTAGTTTTCATTAGAAAATGACTTGTTCATTTTGCCAAGGGACAACCCCTTAGCCCTTAAAGAACCGTTCGTACAATTTCCTCACCATCAGTTCTAACGTTTTGTCTTGTAACATCCAAAGGTGTCAATGTTCTCCAAATTACCTCATCATTTGAAATATATGATGCACAATTTTTGCGAAGGAAATTGTAAAGTACGCAGCAAGTGTGTACAACTATTTCTGTTCTATATTAATCTAAGTTGATACTGGTATGCAAAATTCGAAAACGGTTGGCCAGTATACTAAAGGCATTTTCAGGGATTCTTCGAGCCCGAGATACTGTGTAATTGAAAATGCATATTTTCACATTTAAATTCTTTACATTGAACAGTTTCATAAAATACAACAAAGGGAATTTATGAAACAACTGAGTGCAAATGCCATAAAGACATACAGAAACGCAAGGAGTGACTCATTGACTGGCTGTGCATCAGTAATGTCTGATTCTTCACAAATCATATGGTTGTAAAATTCTGTATTTCTCATAGGCCCATCATCTGAAATTTTGCCTCACACCAAATGAACTCATAATTAATATTCGAACACACCATCAACACAATGCTGGGAAAATGCTTATAGTTCCAGAAGAAAGAATCACTGTCATGAGGAGGGGTGATTCTTTTGTTTTCCGTCCACGGCCTCAAGGCAGTTTCAAAAATTCCATTTGTTTTCAAACTCTTTTGCTATTTCCTTCCATTCGTCTTTGTTATAGGAGTCTGAAACATATTATTACATGTAATTGGTATTGAATTGTATAACACAAATTCTTTAACATATTTGTATGATTTCAGGGTGAGGCTGATAATTCAGCCTCGGGCTTCGTCTGTTCAGTACAGGAATCAAGTACACCTCGTAGCAACTGGAAATGGTCCAGGCCCAAAACCGGCCAATTTTGAGAAAAGATTGCAGAACATACGAACCAACCCCCAAAGAAACTCGAATGTAAAGAGAAATTAAGCTTGTTCGGGGAGAATGTTGCGGAAAAATTGCGTTACATGCCACCAGAGATGATGACTATTTTCAGAAACTCATTTCTGACATTATTTTTTAATGTGAAATGCGAAACCTGAATATGAATTCCCATGTTCTAACTGAATGCGTACTGTCCTCAAATCCCATCTATCCAAAACATCCAACTCTTCCACAAACTTCTTTCACACCATCAAATTCCAGAGCCACTGGTCCCGACACGATTATGACCGCATGCTATGGTGCTATTACCACCAATAATGATGAGCACATGGCTTGATATGCTAACAATTTTTTCAACTTATTTAATATTCAACTGTAATATTTTAAGTGGTTAATAAAAGTAATTGTAAGTGATAATTTTTTATGTCAACGTGGTTCTGTTGTTCTATTCTTATGTTAATAAATGGGATATTCTTTCCGACATTATTATATAATTGTAACCAGTTCCACCTTTTCCTATAATGTATTTAATATTCATAGTTTCAAACATTGTATTGCTTAGGGCTTATCATATAATTACCATAATGTGCAAGAAATTGCTCTCTTAATAACCTTTAATTTCTGTGTGTTACATAAAATATCTTAAAAACGTATCCAATGACTTTTTCTTCGAATATTATATATGAAATTAACTTTTTATTTCTATATAAGCCTCCAAATTATTAGTGAAATAATTTTTCTATTATGTCATTGAAATAGTATGGCATTAAATGAAGCCAACTTATGGCAAACAGTACCGCGGTGAACTGGTGCACTAACGCGGGTAGTGACCAGTGTCGTAAAGTATGCAACACGTCACTCGCGTGTTGATAGAGCAATGGGAGCATTCCTGAGGCAGAAGCTAGTTAGCATTTAGGTAGCACATAAACAACGCTCACAAGTTGTCGGTGGAAGAAGGACTGTGAGTGACACGCTGCCCGTAGTCTGTTACTCGCTCCTTCGCTACGTCATGCCCGACTTGGCAGAGTAGACCTCTCACCCTCTCTTAATCCACTGGCCCGTGACTGAGGTGGCCAGGATAAGAGTTCCTCCGATCCTACTCATCATCCTCTGATCGTACGCCACGACGTTGAGTGCCCTTCGGATCTACTACTAGTGGTCACACTGCTCACTTCACTTACGTCATCCGAAATCGTATGGAATAATATTTATTGGTAAATTGTATCTCTCATTAATTTCTTTTATAAAAGTCAGTAAATTCTTTCACATTAAACACAGCCCGTTAAAATTAGCGTCGCCGGAAATTCATAGCTCCATAACTTCTATGTTTAAAAATGTATCAGAATGAAATTTGGGCTGAGAATGCTCCTATGTTTTATCAAGACATTCACTCATTGGGAGTTGTCCCCTTCAAGTGAAGAGAAATGTAATTTTCGGGAAAATCGAGAAAAAATATCACATTTTAAAATGTCGGGGAGAGCTAGTCTCACTTATACAAACTCAATAATGTGCACTCCAGTAGCTGAGATTAAAAAATCACTTACATCTGAAGACCCACCCCCACACTCTATCCCTCCACTCCATCTGAAGAGAGTGCGTTTCCGATGTTCCAAATCAACACAGGATTGTGTGTACTTGTCCAAGAAACATTGTTTACGTGTTGTCTTATCAATAGAAATCCTCGGAGAACCACTCCCAACAACATTTCACTCCTTTTCGAAAATTGGGGTTTTCTCACGGTTAAATCGATTTATTCGTGATGAAAGGCATTCAATTTAGTGTCATTAAACATAAGCAGTACATTTATATGACAAATTTAAGTCCCATATCTAACCACACGCAATGGAGGGTGTTTACTCCCATCCCCCTTACCTGAGTGACCGCGAGAAAATGGTTTACGTGAATAAAAAAAGGAATTGCTTTATGTGTTACCACACTAAAGTTGGAGTTAGTCACTCTAATAGTTTCCCGTTTTTACATAAAAATAAGGAAATGTGCCATCTTGCACCCTTAAGTTCAAATCTGTTTACCTGTTGAACGAATTGTGACAGCATTGTGTCTTCCTCCCTTTAAGAAGCACACAACCTTCCTGCGATCGACGTGTCACGTACAAGTTTCTCTAACCCTTAGTTTGGGTTGTACTCACTGAAACAACAATGAGTCTTTCTCCCCAAATAATCATTCGTATTTTCTGCGCCTCCCAATATGCAACCTTCTCGGATTAGTAAGTGTGGCGGGTTTCGTCACATTCCAACTTAGGAATGTCATGCGAGAAGGTTGCGTATTGGAAGGCACAGTACGACACGAACTATAATTCAAGAGAAAGACCCTCTGTTGCTTCGGTGGGAGTAAATCCCACACTAAAGGTAAGAGAAACATGTACGTCATACGTGATGGCAGTAAGGTTCAGTGCATCGTAAAGAGGGTATGTCACAGTGCTACCACCATCTGTTCAACAGGTAAACAGATTTGAACCTAAGGGTGCAAGATGGCAAAAACGAAAAATAAATAAAACGATTTAATTGTAAGTATTAAAATAACACTAAATTCAAGATTTATTGTTTCCATAGACACTGCCTCTAGACAAGAGCCTACAAAACGTGTATCAAAAAATCTGCTTCTACCCGAAGGAGAACAGAAGTAATGAACAATGGAAGTCCTCCTGAATACATTTCAAACGTTAAAAGTGTTATTTTCAAATAGTTTTAATTTGTAGAACGAATGCAGTAGTAATAGTAAATATAAACAACTTTGTTTGAATTTCAATGAAATATTCAATAAAATATTTAATATTTAAATTTAACCTTCGGTCTGAAATAGTGACGCGTAATATTTTAGCGTTTTCTTTTATGTTCCTGTCATTGCACCTCTAGAGTCTTGGAATTCTCCGATTTCTTTGATTAATCGACGATGTATCAATTACCAAGTAACATTAATTTTCGGCTAGATTTATTGTTAAAGTCGGTGCGTAACCTCTGTTGCCATTCGCTAGAGCAGAATTTTGGAACATATGAACTTCAAAATGAATTCGTGTTTTGTTTTTTTTAGATTTTAAAATAGTCGCACTGTTGAAAAATAATTTGAGCTTAAGTGGCCTGTGGCATAAAGTATCAATTCAGTGTTAATAACACACTGTAAAATATGTATTACTTGTTATACATCGAATATACAAGATGCAAAGGAAACCAGCAAGGTCGTTTCAGCTTAGTTACGAAATTATTAATAAAACTTTAATTAAAATTAAAAGATGAACTTGTTCATAATGGCGCAATCTTATCTAAACATTCCGACATTTGGAAAAAAGAGGAAGATGTAACGAATAAAAAGAGTTGTTTGCTTATGTTTGTAGAAATTCAAATAATATTAGGGAAACAATGAATTCCTAGTTTTGAAAGCACAAATTTAAACAACGGGAAAGATAATCTTCCAAATACATCTTTTGATGATACAGAGAACGAGAAATCTGCTACTGAAAAACAAGTTCTTATTTATTTCAGTAAACAAGAAATCTACAATCTAATGGTAGAAACAGTTTACAAGCAATATGTTTAATATAGATTCGTTCAATTAAATATTTATTGCTTATATACTTCATTTCTATAAAATTCGAAACGATTTTACATGAAAAATGCGTTTATCGTCATTTCTTTGTGTTACACAGAACTGAAGCCAAAAGAACAAAACTAAAAGTGCTGTTTTCAAGAAAGGAAAATGGGAGGACGAAATCATTCACAAGTTGCGAGAACACAAAGTTAACTCTGGTTTTCAATTTAAAAATCATAAGATATATAGCATGGCTGAAACTGCAACTTTTATGGGAAACTGTCATTGTGGAGGATCAATTCGAGGTATATTTGAACCATTATATAAAGAGGTAAACAAAGTGATATGCTACATTACAGAAGGTGGTAGTGAGTGCAAAAAAGACATCTCCTAGGAGACGACAGAGTAATGATTGAGAAACCTTTATACGAACAGGGTACGTTTCTACATTTTTATTTTGTTTATTTCTAAACTGAAGTACTTCTCTTTTACATAAGAACTACTTTTTCTCCTCGATGCTACGGAACGTGATTTACATTGTTTTAAAAAAAAGAAAACACTTTTCGGTTTCTTTGAAACTTAATTTATTATTGTGCTTCTAGGATAGTCATTACAAGGGTCATTAATGCTCTGTCCGAGATTGCTTTGTATTTTTCTCTGTCGTTATTAAGTTTCTTCTTGTTCCTTTAAATTTATTGTCATATCTTTTGTGTTTCGAGCGGGTTCCGAAACCTGAACACTTAACGAAAAAAAAAAGATTTTTTTTGTATAGAGGGGTCGCTTATGAATAATCTATAGTGAAAATATACTAAGTTGACATATCTTTTGGGAAAACATTTTATTTGTCAATTACATTTTGCGACGATTTGATTGCACTGAAATTCGGAACGAATATTTGTTAATGGTTGACAAATTTCAAATCGATATTTCGACTTTTTGATTAAGGTACATTTGCAAAATGCATTTCTGTCTTGTGTGATCGCTGACCAACAATACTTACTCGTATTTAAAATCGAGGCGTGCAAGCACGCCTTGCAAGTATACGTATGCAATGGCAGGTAACTAGTACGCTTATATACTCGTTTACGCGAATTTCGTTGATCTCCGTTGACCGATTTCACTATTTTACGTTTTTCTCGCTTGATTTGCATTCCTATTATTATTAGAATATAGATTTTGATGTAATGATGATTTCCCTATACATTTATTTTTCCAATTTCCCTTATATTACTTACTATTATCGTTTTTATATCTCTTTTTGAGGTTAAATGCATGATTTTTCTTTTGAGAATTACAGAATTTTTCATCACATTTTTTTCCAGGCCCCATATCGATTTCCTATTGGTGAATTGATTAGCAAATAAGATTGTAGCTGGTTTGGGTAGAGAACAGACCGCATTCCTCAACGTAGCATGTGAGATTAGGTTTCATTGTTATTGTTATTTAGATGTAGATTATGCAAGTTAGTGAAATTTATAACATTTAACTTGTTTTTTGGTGAGGGAGGCTTTAGGGCTCGTCAACGTCAAGGTTATTAGAACCCTTATTTTACTTGTTAATAGTGAAGAGAATAACATTATACACTGATTTGTGTCTGAATTGTTTACAAGATGTACTGTGTTGAAAATAGTGTGTAAAATCACTATTTTTGGCATATTGGTATTCCAGCTGATTTATAAGATGCAAGTGGCTTCTATACAAGGGGAAACAACAACATTCCTAACGAGATGCATTCTTCTGTTCTTAAATACTGAAGTGAATGATTCGTTTTATAACATGACAAAGGGACACATCAACATACTATTTTCAAAATAAGATACGTCGAATTTTAAACCAAAATGTGACACATCGAAAATAAAAACTATTTTAAAATATTTTAAAGGTAATAACACAGTAAGAACTTTAATACTTTTGGTAAACACTTGTCAACATTACATTAAGCTTGCAAAGAAAAAATATTTCTATTTTTATGAACGGAGGACTAATTCAGCGTCTTCTGTATCCGAATAGATTTTGTCGTAATGTGTGTCTGAATTTACGTTTACGGACTGTAGTGTGTAACGACTATGTAATAATATTTTATTTAGAATTTATTGTGAGAGTATTTGGAGATGCCGTTCCCAAAAGTAGTTCAGTTAGGTGTATGGATTTCCTTTTCACAAACTTATTTATTTGGACCGAAAATGACAGTAGTTCCATTGAAATAGTTGTTGAATTAAGTATTTTATGTGTGTGTTCCAACATCTCTTATAACGCATGAACTATAAATCAATAAAATAAGCCAAAGCACTCAAATCAACTTGTATAACATCAAGTTTACGGACTTTTTAATGTAAGTTATGTTTGTGTTGATGATAGCAGTGGAATGTATGTGTTTCTGATTCACTTTGTGACATTTTGATACTGGATAGCTATTTATAAATAGTTTAGTGGATTAAGAAATTGTTACTCTCTGTTGGGAAAAAAACTATTACCTCAGATGTTGCTGAAAATTTCTATATCAAGTAATACGAGTCGAAAATATTGACCAGATTCTCATCTACAATGATATTTGAATTTAGATCTACAATCATCTTTGAAATTTTGACAGCTGTTTACAGTCTTCATCTGGCGATTGTAGGACATAAACAAAGAAGTACTACAATCACCTGAGGATGACAGAAAACAGCCGTTGAAAACTCGTGAACTTTCATTAAATATATTCAATTTACAAATTGGTAATAAATATTTCTATTTAAGTAGAAAATGTTTTGGTAATTTTCTCGTCATGCCATTTGTTTCATTGAGGTGCATTTGATCATTGACAATAACAAGCATTCTAATTTTATTTATATCTGCAGTAAATTTATTAATATTATCGTTTTGGTGTATTGTGAGGTCATACTTTGAAATATTGTGGATAAATAGCCGTATTACATTAGAACTAACAATTTGAAAATATTTGTTGTAAGTGTGAAATGTAGCTTGCTATCTATATGGAGCGATAGGAGTTAGGAGTTGGGTGATAGTCCATTGTTAGTAAGTGGGCCGGTTAGCTGGGTTTACCAACCACTTGGTCTATGTAGAGGGGTTAGTAGAAATAGTTAGAGTTATTGATACTAGGAGGAGCTGGACAGAGGAAGGAAAGGTTGCTTTTCAGTAGTCGCAGCTATATGAACTGGGACATTATTGTGAAAAGCTACAAATTCTCTGCCCCAACGGATATCGAAGTCGGGATGACTCGGTGACAACACTGCCACCTGAGCCACAGGTTGGGTTATCCATATGAAAGGGTGGTCGTGTAAACCTGTTCCCTGTAATTGGTGATATATATGATGTTAACCATTCAGTCGTATCCAACTCTTGAAGATTCTACGGGCTATCTCTCTCCATGTTATCCGATCTTACACCGCATCTGTCAATAGTTTTAAGTTCATTCCCACGTCAACTTTGATGGTATCGATCCAACGCATCCTCTGACGGCCTGGTCGTCTCTTGCCGCTGACCGTTCGCAGCATTAGGTCTTTTTCTAAAGAATTTGATCGCATCACGTGGCCGAAATACGTGAGTCTGAGTTTGGTGATCTTTCCTTCCAGCGACATGTCCGGTCTTATGCGTTCCAATACTTCTTTGTTCGTCCATGGAATGCGGAGCAGCCGTCGCCAGCACAACAACTCGAAGGAGTCGATTTTTCTACTATCTGCTTTTCTTAAGGTCCAACTTTCGCAGCCGTACATGATTATGGGGAAAACGATGGCACGAATCAATCTGCATTTGGTCGATAGATTAATGTCTTTACTTTTCCATATTTTGTACATGTTCAACATCGCACTCCTACCCAAGATTATTCGACGCTTGATTTCGAAGCTGCAGTCTCCATTCCGGTCGATCTAGGATCCAAGGAAGGTGAACTCTTGCACACACTTTATCTCTTCATTGTCGATTTTTATCTTGTTGCCATTTTCCACCGTTGTCATGATCTTGGTCTTCTTGATGTTCAGGAGGAAGCCAAATTTAGCGCTTTCATCTTTGATCCGTTTGGTCAGATGCCGCAGGCCTTCTTCCGTTTCTGAGAGTAGCGTTGTATCGTCGGTGTATCGAAGGTTATTGATGTTCCGGCCGCCGATCTTCAATCCAGTTTCTGAGTCGTCAAGATCTAATTTTCTCATGATCACTTCGGCGTACAGATTGAACAGGAAGGGGGACAAAATGCAACCTTGCCTCACGCCTTTGTCGACTTTGAACGAATCGGTGTCTCTATATGGTGTTCGGACTGTGGCTTCTTGGTAGTGGTAAAGTGACCTTATCAACCTGATCAGGTGAACAACAAAGTCAAACGCTTTTTTTATAGTCAATTAAGCACATGTAAATGTTCATCTGGTATTCTCGAGATTTTTCCAAGATCCATCGAAGATTCGCAATATGATCACGAGTACCACGACCGCGTCTGAAGCCAGATTGGACATCAGGCAGCTCCCTTTCGATGATTGGGTAGAGGCGTTGTTGTATGATCTTGAGAAGAACTTTGCTCACACGGGGATCGTGCGATAATTCGCGCAGTCTTTTGAATCCCCTGATTTTGGCAATGGGATAAATACTGATCGCTTCCATTCCTTTGGCCACACAGTGGGTTTCCCATATTTTCTGACACAGTACTGTGAGGGCTGCTGTTGGTATGGACCTCAGCATTTCGGCTGGTATGTTGTCGATGCCTGGGGCTTTATAGTTAGGTAATTGTTTTACCGCCCATGTAATTTCCTCTGGGAGGATGGATGGTTCTAGATCCACCATTGCAATCTCCTTTCCTTGTGTTATCGGCGGTTCGTTATTGCAAGCATACAAGTCTTCTATTTATTCTCGCCATCTGCTCTTGATACTATCTTGGTCTTGCAGCTCTTTGCCTTCCTTGTCCTTGATGGTACTTTTGCGCGCCGAGAAGGGCGTTCGAGTCTTCTAAGTATATTTATGACAATTTCAGTGCTAAGTGATGAAGACACCATTATTATTTATAAAAATCAAAATTAATTTTATACTTGGAGATGGTAAACAAAAAGAGATGGACCAAGCAAATCCTTCAGAAATGCGTTCTAAAACATATTCTTCTCCGGGTGGAGAGTGCTCCCGGAAAAAGATCGAAAGAACAAGATGACTGTAAGTTAAGTTCTAGAATGATATGTCGTGAACACACCACATATTTGTGGTGATAGTTGTCAAATGTTGAAGTAATGAGGAGTTTTCTCAAGAATTCTTCAAAATGTCTTTCTAAAAGAGGGCATGCAGATAGATAAATTGGACGATATTTCAAAAAAGAAATTGACTTAAAACATATGTTTATCTTTCATTAATTTAGAATTTTACCATACATATTCTTAGTTTTCATATAAATTTTATANGGTTTGTTGTTGAGCGGCTAGCAGAGAGGGCGGTCGAGTACGACGCACGCATTTTTGGTTAGAAAAGTGGAATGGGGATAGACAGTTTTTCAAAAGGCGCAAGAGATGGCGTCGTTCTATTTTAAATCAACGGAAAAATTATAAGTTGGCGGACGCTGGGAACAAAGCTTTGTGATTTATAGAGAAACGGCTAAGGAAACATATGTTGGGGATGGGGAGCGAGGTAGCCTCCTCTTGAAAATTTAAATAGAAGAAAGGACCGGTGGTAGACCTCAACCCAAGGAAGCGTTGGTGCGAAATGTTTGACCCACTTGTGGAAGGGGGTGGAAGGACCGTTTAGAGACGACGGCAGTGATCACAAAAAAACAACCGTTGGCAGTGGGTGTTGNTAAGAGGTTCGAGAACTTTCGAGAGTCAGTTGTTATGTTCTAGAAAAAGACGTTAAATTTAAAATTAGGAAAACAGCCAGTGGAGTCGGAGATGAACGTTGGAATGGGAAAATTTCATGGAGAGGAGCAATTGGATTGGCTGAATACATGAACTGGTCGTTGCAAGTTCAGCCAATCGTAATAATGACGGAGGAAGGGAGGATTCAAGATGACTGGCTTCACATGATTTTCGAAAATTATATCACGTGAGAGAACTTCGGGGGTACGAAGTGGGAGCGTAGTTTATAAAATCCGTAAATGAGAGGCTCCGAAAGGCATTCGTTAGACGATTCGATAGAGCAGCATAGAGCATGATGATGATCACTTTTCAATTATTATTAGAAGACACGCGATCTAGAATTTCATGGCAGATGACATTCTGAGTGATTGAGATTCATGCTGAGAGATTCAGCTTCGTCGTCAGAGTTTTTTGTTTATTCCATGGATCCTAAGATTTTTCTTAGTACGATTGAAATTTTAAGTTTCAAAACGATGGATCTGTGATTCACTAGTGAGATCGGACTTAAAAGTCAACCAAAGATCAGGTCTCGAGTAATCTTGACGCTTAGGACGGTATGGTGACGCGTTACGACCGCCGTAGTTGGAATGGGCGTAACCGGAAGGTGAATGAACTTTCGATTCGTTGGGGGACGATGACTGGCGCTTACCACCACCCACTGATGCAGACTGATGGCGATGGCTACGATTGCTGTTGAACAAGAAGCGCACTCCATCCAGCTGGAATCGAACCAGGGTCTCCTCGTCCAGGTGTTTTAGAATGCTTTGAACATCCATCACGAAGGTAATCTGTGGAAACTGGGGCTTTCCAGTGATTAGATACAATCAAGTGACAGCGACTAGAAAAAAAGTGCTACGAACACAACTAAGAAACGGTCTGCGCTCAGAGCTCTTGTTTATTATATAAATTACCAAGACCTTCAATATAATGAGCGATCGTAATGATGTTTTTCTGTTAATTTAATTAATTTCTCAATTTTTGTCGAATTGTTAAGAAAGACTCCCTTGTCTTAAACAGAGCAATCATGATTCATTGTGTTAAATGTAAATTTTGGGGGTTATTTGTGAGCATGGGGTGATTTTAGATTGTAAGGTAATTAAGTCAATTTTATTTCACACAAAGCGTTTTCCTATCATTAGGGAACTCTGTATGTTGCGCTTTCTTATTTAAAGAACCAGAACCTACAAGTTAGTCACGAAATTCCCTGAGATAATATTTGTTTGTGTTTAATGATTCATTAAATTATTTATATCTTTTTTTGTGTTTTATTTCAATCAGTTTTTTTAGTGTGGTGCTCGAATTACCAGAGTATCCAGCACCTTCTGAGATCTTTCCCATATAGAATAAAATTTATTAACAGGTGAGTGTATAACATTGATGATTCATGAATGTTTTGTATGCTGAATATTAGAGTGTTCTGAATTTGTATTATGAAACTGTAACACTTTTATCCATTAATTTACCTTCTGTGAAGTGAAGTGTTTGAAACTGTACTTAATTGTAGCCACACGACAGGAGTGATATATTCCCAACATACTTGGAAAATTGTAATATATGGTTGCAAGTAATGTTACGATCTGTTCAAACTCGCGACCTGATTCTAATAATATCAGATTGAAGTCGCAAGTATACATGCTTACATATATGAAGATTTTCTGTAAGGCCAATTATTGTAAAAATATTTTTTTTCAATCTAACAACACAATTACGTAAAAACGTACTTGGTTATTTCGAAAACGAATTTTCAAAATTCCTACATCGCGGAAAGTGTAGGATATCACTTCCAACATTATACAATATACTTACTTTGTTGTATGCCGCGTAAAAATGAATTGGTGTAATCAATTTTCGCGATGCAAGTAGTTTTTAAATTTGTTTTAGAAATCACTTAGTTCCGTTTTTTGGTGGGGTTTTAGGGGTTGTCAACGGCAAGGTCATTAGAGCCATTGCAGGTGGGGGAAAATGTAGTTTCGCACCATAGAGATGACCCGTAAAGACTCTTCCCCGTGTGTGGGACTCGCCGAATATCTCGACCACACCCACTAAAAACCCTCCTGAATTCAACAAATATAAAAAATATATATCTAAATTCAAAGATGAAAGAAAAGAAAAGGAAATAGTTGCCGAAAACATTATATCATAAAAAGGAAAAAAAATCTGAAAATTATAATTTTCAAATTACGAAAAGGAAGGATAAAAGGAAAGAAGACAGGGAAGAGGAAAGGAGAATGCAAATTTAAACCCTCCCGAGAACTTGTGGGAGGAGCCCCGATCTACTCATGAAATTCAATAGTTTATTAACATCATCCGTTTAATTTCCGAGAATTGTTGGTAAATCTGCAGGCAGACAAATTTGTCTCCGTACTCTCGTGTATTTTCTGCTATCAGTTAGTAGGCGACGCACTATGAGAGAAGAGTTACACTCCTCACAAACGGATTCATCATCAAGTAGTAAGAGATACCGATGAGTGAGAGGACAATGTCCTATGCGTAGGCGGGTCAGCAAGATCTCGCACCTGGCTGACCTACAGGAACTGCTCAATGACTTAACAGAGGATTTGATAAGTTGGAGCTTAATCCCTTATACAGCCAACCACTCATTGTTCCATTCACTCAGAATCCTTGTCTTGATGGATTTTAGATCTCGTTTTGGAATCGTGAAGAAATCCATGCGATTCTTGAGCCGTGCTTTTGCGGGAACGTCAGCTTCCTCATTTCCTCTGATTCCCACGTGTCCGGGAATCCAGCAAAACGTGATGTTCTTTCCATCACATTGGAGTGAGAAAAGTACATCCTGGATGTTCTGGATCAGCTTATCAGTTGGATACACAGTTTGGATTGCTTGGAGGGCACTTAGAGAATCAGAACAAATCAGGAGATTTGATCCGCGGAAGCACTGTGTTGATCGCAGTGCTCTCAATATGGCGTAGCACTCAGCGGTGTAAACGCTGCATAGGCCGCCTAGACGGTAGCCACAGGTCTCACGGGAAAGCACCACGGAGCAGCCGACACCATCAGCCTGCTTCAACCCGTCTGTAAACACAGGGATATGGACCCGGTGTTTGTCGAGGATTAAGTAGAAGTATACCCTCAACATCGCATCTGGAGTGTTCTTGTCATTATGCAGAAGATCTAAATTAATCTTCGGTTTGTGCAAAGCCCAAGGAGGAGTCTTACTGAAACCTTGATTTAAGACATTAGGTGTGCGTATAGTCAAGTTTTCCAAAATTTCTTTCGAGCGATATCCAAAAGGTTGGTTGCTCTCAGTCTGTAGTAGAAACGGACGAAGAAGAGGAAGGATGAAATATTGCGTTGTATACCAGATTGTCGAGTAAACTTAGCACGTGTCAAAAGTGTCGTAGCATGAGGAGTTTCGACCGGTTTCCGGGTATATTAATCACTAGAGATGGAGATGAGTAATAATGCCTACTGGGCTATAACTCCCTCCGACACATTGAGTTAACATAGTTTATGTTAACCTCCACTATTACATAAAACCAATTGTATACCAACGAGCAAAAATGGAGAATGCGAAATGCCTACTTTCCACAGAGATCCGCTCTCAATACTTTGATGGACATTAAGTTGAAAACTTTCATTCACAACGTCGGTCTACGATCATTTGTAGTTCACTATTGGTCACACAGTCAATTGAATGTGTTCGACCACTATTTAGGAAAAAAAAGAAAAATATGGAGGACAAATTTCCATTGACGTTACTGGAGCCTACATGTATGTCGTGAAGCCTCGGTCAGTTGAGTATGTATCAGGTCCAATATTTGTATACAGTATTGCCATCAATACGACTGGTAAAGAATGCAACCATTATCCTGTGACTCAAATGCTTTCTGAGCAACTTAGATCTGTTGCCATATTTTGTTGGTTCAGGGCCGGCCCTAACGTAGAGAATATGCGAACAGAGCGGAAGCTCTAGGCACCAAATCTAGGGGGCGTCTCGGTGGTAAATAAATAAAGGGATTTTTTAAATTGAATTCGTTCTTCACTTTGATGTTTTTCTTGCGATCGTGTGCGTAGTATATTTATAACCTCAATTGTTGAGTCACGAGCCACTAGTCGCTTCGTTGTTGTTGTTGCCGTCGTTGTTTCTGGCAGTACTATTTCCGGAGTTGTGGCTAGCGAGTCGACTTCAAACCGTCACTGCTTAGCGTGCGGGTGCGTTCCTGTGCTTTCTGCGCAAATATCATTTTTCGACTGACGTGTTAGTGTAAGTACACTTTTTTCAATTGGTATGTCAAGGCATTCTTTCATTATTTACGTTTAGCCGCGTTACGTCTGGTTATTTTATTTCTTTATTCTACTTGTTTGTGTTCTTTTTATACTTATTACAAGAAATATTTACTACGTATTATATTATGAAGTTCATGCAGTAACTCAACTCACGTTGATAATTTGATTGCAAATTAATTACGTTACGTTGAATGAAAATGGGTGACGGGACCGGGGTTCGAACCCGGGACCTCGAACCCCGGTTCTGCCTCCCATTTTCATTCAACGTAATATAATTAATCTGTTATCTGGCGGTGAGGTTCACCGCAATCTAGGAGATTTCTATGTTTGATTGCAAATACAAATCAGAACACATTTTTGTGTCCAAGTTGCTAGCGTGATTCGATCTCAAAAATATTTATTGAGGGTTCTAATGACGTAGTTCTTGGCGAACCCTACAGCCCCAAGAATAGTAATAATAATGTAAAATATTTTTGTTCTTATTTGAATATTAGCTTTTGAAATAAAATTTACTTTCATTCCGCCTACAACAGCCGTTTTTCTCTCATACATTGGTTTTTTTACATCAAGCGGGCCACAACAGTCGATTAACGTTTTGTGTCATGAAAAAACATCTGACTTCTCTATATGTCTATACCATAGGTCAGCGCTATCCACTTTCTCTTAAACCGCGGACCATTTTTCTAGACATTTTCGTTCGATCGAACCGGCACGGGATAGGGTTTGGCAAAATGTTTTTTTTGTAGTATTTGTAAATAGGAAATGAAACTTATCCACATAGGGCGATAGGAGATAGGAGTTGAGTGATAGATAAGGTAGAATGGTGAGATCATTTACAGTGAATACACCTTCACTTGGAACTTCTGTGGTTTGGTGAGTTGGCTGCTAGACAGTTCAAACAAAAGTTGAGAATTTTCACTAATTCAATCCTTTGAGCAGGGGATTTCTCCAAGTAACTTGAACAGTGATACATCATGTGTGATTCTTTGCATAAAATACGAGACATGGGGTTAGGTTTACCACAAAATCTTTTATTGAAACCAGGTTTCCCATAAAAAAGTTGACTGAGTTGGGTTTTGAAATTTGAGGTTATGTTTGTTGGAAAAAGCTTAAAATGACCTAGTTTTAGGCTGATTTGAGATTCCCCGAGGACTACATTATCTTAAAGGAAGGTATGATTTCTTTGAATCATTGTTTGTGGCATGAAAAACATAAGACTGCTGTGTTTTAGATTTATTAAATCCCTGAGATTTTATAACTTTGTCAGACTTGGGAGAATTACCTTGTAAATCATATGCTGTTGCCTGATTAGTTAGATAATTAAAAAATTCTTCAGCAGAAACTATGTCACTAGATTTTTGACTTCGTTCCCACTGAACCTGCAACTCTGGAGTTAATCTTTTTGAAATTATATAATCCAAGAAACAAATCTCCAATATCTAGATTTAGATTCAAAGATAATATACCATTGAAGTTGCGTTGAGCTGCTACAATTAGCTGTCTCAATGAGGGATCATTTTTGTCTTATACAGAAGGTAATGAAAATAGTTTATTTACATTATTGTTTTAGAATTATCTTTCTATTATCATACCTTTTATATATGGCTTTCCATGTATTTTGAAAATTATCACCACTCACCGAGTAGTGCTCAGTTGGTTCTGATGGCTCTTTTGACACAAATGAGTTTAGATAATAAAATATTTGTAAATCATTCAGAGTGGCATTATCAATTACCAGTTTCTCAAAAAGCCTTTTAAAATTCAACCATAAAGAGATCTGTCCATCAAACATTGGTATCTTAATACTTGACAAAGATATTACATTGGCACCAGGTGACTGAAAAGGGTTAACAGAAGGAAAGTTTTTAACACCGGTAATTCTGTATTCATGGCGAGTATTGAAGTATTTTCCCTTTCAAAAGAAAAAAAATATCCTCAAATTGCTCTTCAGCAGAACGATCTAAATTTTCCTGTCTTAATGCATCAATTTTGGCCTTTAAATCCTAGAATGTGTCTTTTAATTCCGGTGAATTAAACAGCCACGATAAATAAGTTTCTAAAACTTGAACAGAACATACTGATGGGTCTGTCACTTCATTGATGAATGTCTCTATTCTATCCAAACCTGTTAAGGTACAAGACATTAAGCTAATTAAAGACATATTGAGAAAAAATCTTAAACTCTTTAAAATTAAATTTAATTGTTGAAATTTAACTCACTTATTAAATATCAAACTTGACACCTTGAATAAAAGTAACAAAATACTTTAGCAATTTTCATAAAGAAACTTATTAATTAATTTATGCTAGTTTGCTAATAACAAAATGTTAATGAAAAGTTAAATAGATATGTGACCTAATCCAACTCGAAGAAGAACCAAAACTTTGTGCAGATAATTTTTGCTGAAAATACCTGCACATGGATAATGAGGTTTTTAGGACCAATTGTTTAGAAAAAGTAGAGAATGAGGAAGGTGGATAAAGTGCGAATTAGCACTGGCTGCCAACGAAACAATTTAATATGACAAGCAATATGAAAGTAGAGAAAAAATAATGAAGATACAAAGCTGAATTTTCGTGATTCACAGATGATATGATCCGTTCCTTAAAAATTCAGCTGGGATGGCGTGAATCGATGTCGAGTTGAATGGCTTTAAGTTGATGCCCAGTTGAGTTGAAGACCGATAAATTGAAGAGAGGTTCTTCAAGTTGCGAATAATTCCTCCAGTTGTTTCCTGGTGCAGGCTGAAGGCGAAAGGATCGGCTTGCATGCCGACTGATGCGAGTTTTATCGCGAAGTGGAGTTGACTCCGCGGACGAGGTTTGAAGAGCGAATGAATGACCACCTTGTTCGAAGCCGTCTCTTTGTTGGCGCGGGCTGCATGTGTGATTAGTAGGTCGATCGATATCGTGATGTCACAACTTAACCACGTATCGATTGTTTATCGATGTCGTGAATATTACGTAATGCTACGTAGGTTCTGTACTGAAATGGAACGGGGTAATTCATAGCTGGATGGTGTAGTGGATAACACTCACCTCATTTTAGTTGTCCTGGCTAGCTCGTTCTCTTATCATATATTTCATTTGGGTTCGAATTATTTAGTAAGTGAGGACACACACTTGGGTTCCTTGCTGAAGGAAAACGCTGATTCTAAATTTAATTGGCTCAATTATTTATTCAACAATAATTACACATTAATCATTAACTACAGCATGCACACTCCCTCAAAATCACAAATATCCCACATAATACAATGAAAATTTACTCTCTTTCTGAGTTAGCTCCTGGTAACTAATTGTACCAGCCTTTTACATTAACATTACATGAGTTTAGAGAGGACCCATGATAACTGCTGATCTTCTTAGCCCTTATTAACATGAAATTAATAATATTCTGAGCAAGGGCGGTAATCGTTCTTGATCGTCGCACAAATTTTCTCGCAGCCAATAAGCTCGTAACATTGGACGTAGCCAGTTCGTGATTACCTTAATTGATGATGGGCAGTCAGTTAAAAGTTGTGGTAGATCAGAGTGCCTTTCGTAATGCCACCTCGTTCAGGGAGCCCTTCCTCGTCACCGGTGTCGGTTCATTCATAGCTGGAGACCATGCCTCTCTGCGGTCGTCGCCTCGGTGTAGTACTCGTTCCTTCCCGGAAATGTAGCGCCTCGCGGACGTCGTAACGATTTCTCGCAGCAAACGTTGATTGGTGTGTCGCTTCACCGACAGAATCGAGTCATTACAACCGAATGTTCCTTATTAACTTTCGAACTGGTTAGCGCTAGTGTCGATCGACGAGATCCGATCACAAACGGTCCGACCGCAACTCATTAGCGAACAAATAGAAGATAGTTGATTTTCAACTCGACCTCCGAGTGAACTTTCTAAGTTGAAATTTTGATAATGTGATGATAAGTCCGAGAAGTTAAAGTTGTAACCCAAGTACAACGTGTAAAAATCTTTAATAAATGGCCGAAAAATCTGAGAGTTACATCTTAGAATGATAGTGAAGTAATAATGCTGAAAAATATCTGAAGTCTCTTTCGGAGCGTCTCTGCTTGTCATTATGTCGACAATTACCCACTCTGACACCCCGAAACTTGCAGTCACGCTGCTCCTAAAAAATCATGTGATTTTCTAGTCCAATAGAATTTAATTCATACTCCACGTGGAGTCTTTACGATTGGTAATTTTTGGTGTGACGTGTCTTACTNCAGCTAAATTTCTGTATTTTTCCTATTCTTCAAGGTTTCGTTCTCCCTCAAAAAATCCGTTCGATGACCTTAACCACCACCTTCGTGCATTATCGTCTCAACATTTAATCCTGACAGTTATTGAATTTCGAATGTCAAACCCATTTCTCCAACGATTCCTTGTTTCCAGACCTACGACGCTTCTACGCAGTCGTTCGCATATGGATTTTGTAACTCACTCCTATTGATACGTCTAAGAGTTGGTGCCTCGTTCACCCACTCACTTGTTCTCTGGGCCTGTCACCATTTGTCGCCCCTCAACTCATAAAAACCACTGTCCCCTCTTCCAGTCACTTTCTGCGTGCTAGTCTCCTGATCTGTCATCAACGTCGACCTCATCTCCTTCAAAAATATATCCCGTGATTTTCCGTTCCTTTCTAGTTTCAATTCTAACGTCATTTGTTATTTGTTTACAATTTTCTACTTCCCTTCAGCTTCTGGCCAAAATAACGCAGACACTCTTTACTTTGTCATATTTATTGCTCCTCCTCCGAACAAGGAAACACAAAACCCTGAGCTCCTACAGTGATCGTGTCCCTTTCCCCTTTCACTGCTGCTCCGTCGCCGAGGTCAATGTATGTTTCCACTCGCTCACGAGACATTCATACCTTTCAAATCTTTCACATTAATTTAATTAACAGTGAAGAATTAATGACTCTAATGACCTCGATGTTGACGTGCTCTAAAGCCCCAACAAAAAAAATTAATCAATTCTTACAGTACATGGTTCTGACGAGGAGTACAGCTTCACGAATTACAAATATAATTAATAAGAGCTTGTAATAATAAAGCCAGTTATGTTATGTCCGATCATTTCATCTACTTTTTAACTTAAAGGCGTAGAATTTGAATAGACCTATGAGGTTGGAAGAAATTTTCCACAGAAGTCGAACAATTGGGATATGTATAGCTAATATTTTTCGCAATCTCCGTGAAGTTCTCAGCATGTTTTAGTTGTGCATATTAAAAGTTTAATTTCATCTTATAACTTTAATATAGAATAAGGGGCTATGCATCTTTTTTTAATCTGTCGTCAGCGTAGCGCAATCAGTGGCATGCGGGCACGGTAAAGGTCATAGAACTCTAACTATGGAACACTGACTCATACGGCTCTGGGTGGCGAGAAGCGAACCGGCTTATTCGGCGCTCCCCACCACTAGATTGTGTAAACAACACGGGACCAGCAGTTTTGTGCTCTATGGCACCAGTCTATACCTGCGTTACTAGTCTAAGGTCTTGTGCTTCGTTTATCCCATTATATGATTATACAGTTTGTGTTGGCACTAAAGTGAAATGCCTAGCTATTGTGTAGACTATAACTGCAAGAATTATGTAGATAAGAAATCTGGTTTATCTGCTCGTAAGTATAATGAAGATTACTTATTTTATGAGATATGAGATTTAATGTATGGGATAATTGAAGTGAATTATCACACTATTTGTTAATATTAGCTCAAAAGTTCTAAATAAAATAAATTTTAGTAATGATTTTTGCTTGACACATTATTATTTAATTTGATGCCTATACGTTGACTTAAAATTTAAATATCATACAACGCTTTTCTCGTGAACAATAGAACATTTTTACATTAGACGCTTCCTTTCAGTAATTACTTAAAGTATTAGTCACTTAATCCTTAATGTCCTTTATGACTTAAATGACAGAACCCAAAGGAATAGGATGAATAGTAAATTATCTTTAGAATCCTGTGTATAACTATTAAAAATAATATTCACCTTCATAGGAATTCATGATATATTAATTAAGTTTTTTAGCTTTCCCAAAGACCCGGAACTTCGTGAACAATGGATTATGGGTACAAAGAAAAAAGGATTGAATACTTCGAGAACTTCTAGCCTTTGCGGTGTACATTTTGAAGTAAGTGTATTTGAAAGAGGTGGTTTGCAGAGAAGAAAAAAGATGCAGTGGCTATATTATTTCTATTTCCACCCTACTTGATGACACAGCCACCAAAACGAAGAATTGTTAACAAAATAACGATAATATATTTTATTATTTTTGTTATAAATACATTCAAAACAAATATAGGAATTAGTTTATATTTAATTAATATTAATGCATTAGACTTGTATAAATGCAATTAGATTGTTAGGTGACAGGCTTCTTAATCATCTGCATTTTAATTATGCATTTATTATCTCACGGGGATACCGTGTCAAAGTGTCTAGTTTTTAGGTTAGTTAAGTATTTATACAAGGTATTTTTGGGTAATAAAGATAATAAGACTTTTTGTTTCAGGAAATAAGTGTTACAAGCTCGTATGCAGTATAAGGGACGTTTATTTAAAAATTATCCCTTCAATATTGAATCTCGTGACGATAGTCACGAAATAAAGCTCATAAAGTTATAAGGTACTTTGTTTTTAAAAACTAAGTCTTTTTCTCATGCAAAAGAAAAGACTTCGGTAATTAATCAATCAAAGATAGGCATGCGCTAAAAGCTCAACTAATTTATTTTGTTTGAAAATATGCAATGTAAAAATGTCTGTAAGTAAAAATATATCATGTGCTGTATGTAAACAACCTATTAAAAGATAAATATTAATAAGGAAAACAGAAAATTCACTCATTAAAACAATTATCCTTTTTAGTTGTATTACTATCAATAATAACACTAAAAAATGCGTATTATAGACAAACAAACGTACGAGTTAAACAAATCGTCACTGCCCCTTGTGTTGCGCGGAGCTGGGCCGACGCAACCACTGACTAGCGGTAGGGGGCATCTGATAGCGGCCGACTTGCTCGCACTGCACGAACTCAGCATTCCATAGTTCGAGTTCTGTGGTACGGTTCGCACCGCCAGACAACTTTATTTCAAAAAACTCGTTTCTTGAAGTAATAGTCACTCATAATTTCATAGCAAAAGTAGAGTAAAAATCCACTGCAAAAGATGTGCTCAATTTTCACTCTTAGTCCGAGCGGATATTCATTTGGCCCGAGTGAGAATTCGCTATTTTACTTTTAGGGAGTGGTAGAATAAAAAATACTTTGTAGAGAGGAATCACTTTTGTAAGAAATATTTTAAAAATTGTTAACCGTTATTGTAAGTTTACGTTATAATCTAAACCTGATGCAGTATTATATTAAATAATATTATAATGTTAAAATAAAAGTAGCCTTTTTTATTAAAAATATCATTATTTATTGAAGACGATTTGGGATTCTAGAGTTTACTTCAGTGTTAAGTATGAGTATAATGAACTTGGTAGTTGGTGTATTGAATCAGTCATAAATACTAGACGTGGCAAAAACGCAGAAAGCACATTTCGCCTGCAATACAGAATATAGGAGGTCTACTAGCAGTCCTGGTGGAAGCACTACAAGGTTTCGTGGCGGAGTAAGGAACAGGCTACACTTCGTCAATGCAATGAGACGCAGGTCGTGTGTAAAAGTTAGCAGTTCTAATCACCGCGATGAAACTTTCATGTACCAATGGTAAGGAGCGTCGATATGTTTTCCTGTAGTCATCTACCTTCACATTAATTTTAGAAAGTATCAATGTGAGCATAAAATAATTTGTTTGTTTCACAGAGCTTGTACCATCGAAATTGTCTATAAATATATATCTGATAGGTATGTGCTCTTTTCGGTGATGCGCTCTTTGGCTATGCGATTAGTATTAGCCCTTACGTGAAGTTATGTCAGCGTTGCATGGTGTAGTTCGGAACTTGTAACAGTTTCCAAAGCGCGGTCTTCGGGGGCGAAGTGGAAGGCAAGAGAGCGAAAGAGAGTAGGGTGGAGCTCCCTGGAACACGCCAACGCCAACCCCCTTGTCGCTCCGTGGCGCACGCACGCCTCAAGGGTGCTGCGAGGGGGGTGTGCAGGGCAGAGAAGATCGATTCGCGTTTGCTGTCATGACCACGCCGTGCGATATGACGCCCAACATGGAGAAGTGAACACTTCGTACTCTCATCGTTGTGTTTCAAGCTCTTTCCGGAAGACTTGACCACTCATTTTCCATTACGCAACTTGCAAAGTGGTCAGAGAATTTTACTTTTTAAATGGAGCTTCCTCAATAATATTCAAGCAGTCAAAAATGAAACCAAACGAGAAGAAACGCTCATGAAGATATCTTCAAAGAATTCTACCGTAAACCAACTAAAATATGTAATAACGTCACATTCTTGAATAAACATTTGAATAAGTGTATAACATAATCGGTATAATTTTAGTAGACCGATGAGACGCGAACTGTGGCTGTCTGCGACGTCCTTTTGTTATCCGATCGCTTGTTGCAACGCTAAGGGCATTTCTGTTCAAGCAACAAATTAGAGATTATTAAATAGACAAAGAAAGTTTTATGTAAGAAGTTTATGTAAGAATATCTGTCTACCAAGTGAATACAAAATAATGATACCGAACTCGTTTTCAATACTAATTTGCTAAGTTCTTAGACAAAGAAATACAGAAATTAATAAAATACTGAAATGTTTTAAAGAAGTAAAAATCTGTACTGCAATACAAGAGAATATGATGCCTCCAATACAGTCCAAACTACGGACATATCTTCTCGATATTAAGTGTTTACGTTATTGACTTAAAAACTTAGTAGTGGATAACCCCTTTATTTGTCATTATTAATTATTGGGATAATGGTAATTTATTGTTGCGAGCTGTCTTGATAACGCGCACGAGGAATTGTGGAGGAAAAGCTTTACCAGTCGCGCAACAAGCAAAACAAACAGCTGGTCCAAACATATTGGCAGCGGAATTACCTAGTCGCGAACTTATGAGTTCAGAGAAGAAAAGAGGGTCAAGTTTTGTTAGTAGGGTAGTACTGGATGTTTCTTTGAAACGTGATCGTCATGCTAAGATGCTGTGGGATATGGCGATTCAAATACCCATACTTCCGCGAGACTTGAAGTCAGATCACAATGCTGCTTCCACGACACAGTGGACCCAGTTAAGAATGTAGTAAAGTGCTGACTTTTCAAAGTGGGTGATACTGCCGGCCTTATTCAAACTTACGATGAGTCAGCTTCAAGAATTGATTTTTGTACATGTTTTGAGTACAACAAACAAATGAGTACATGATTGAGATGAATATTCTTCAGAGAGGAATCAGATACATTGGCCACAGATCCATGCTTTACATTTTCATGATGTAAACATGTAATAAATGCTCTGTAAACACGAACATTTTTGCTATTATAAAGAATGAATTCTTGTGGCGTTTAACGTGTTGTACACTCGGAAAATTAAAAATTGACCGCTGACCTCTAACCTCTTCGTGCTCGTGTTTCCCAATTTTCGTTCGAATGATTGTCGTTGTCAGACAGTTACACATGGGTGATGTAAAATAAGATCTATATCCGTTTTCCAATACATGGAAGACGTAACATAAAATTCACAAGAGTCAAACATTCTCCACAGCACTTGTAGAGAAACGGGTTCAAACACAGGATTAGACTCTTGAACATAATCTATCCTATTCAAGGAACGATAGAAATATTTCGTTTGGTCGACATTGTTTTTATTGCAAGATGAGTCCATGAAATAAATAATGGATACTTTCAAAAAGAAGACAAAACATGCCGATGATCTTCCGAAACATATTTATGTAATAAAAAAACTATCCCACAACAGGCCCCGAAGGTCTATGGGGTTCGCGGAGAGTAGAGCTCCGCAATTATTTGACCTCGGTACTAGAAGGAGGAGATGCGATCAGTATCTCGCTCCGATCTGTTTGACCTCAGGATAGACCCTGGTACTCATTTTGCAGCAGGCTGAGTAGGTCTGGATTTTGAGGTGTGGTGAAAATTCCCACCTCGCCGGGGTTTAAAACCAAGCCATCCAGCCATCAGCTCAGCGCTCTACCCACTGAGCCACGCTGACTCCGTATTTAAGTAATATTCCTCATAATAATTAGTTATATCGAAATAATCCGCAAACAAGTAATAATAACTGGAATATAAAATTTATTGTAATGTAAAGGAGAAAAGATAATTCATGAATGCGTTTATAACGTATTCTACTATTTACGTCTATTATTTGTGTGTTATTTATAATGAGTCTATACATTCATACTCTGTTACGAAATTCTGCTTCCTAATTATATATTTGTTCATGTATTGAAAAATATTCAATGCAAATTTTAATTGATAACGTTGATTAACTAAGTTCAATAATACATGATTTGCGAATTAAATTACAACATTTTTGAACATGTCATATTTGTCATGGTTAACAAACCTTTGATTCAATATTGTTCAATATCACACATATGCCTATTATTTATTTATTTAATTTGCATTTTAACTTAATTTAATTTAGTCCTTTTTACAAACTTTGCTGAAATTATTTCAATTAACTACTCTACACAAAATATGTTCGTAGGATGCAATCTATTCCCTTAACCCCTCCAATTGTTTCTTGTCAGAAAAATTATTTATTAGTATATAAAGAAAGTTATTTTATCATTTCTAGACACAAATTAATTACCGCCTTTATGATATGTGTCTGTTCATTGATTGTCGCTCTCCCGCGGAACTGCGGCCAAACGTAGGACTTATAATATTTTCGTGAACCCTATTTTATGACCAGTATTGTACATAGAGTTCGTGACTGGTACTTGAGATTTCAGACAGGTAATTCGAAAGAACGTGGGCAAGTAGAGTCGATTATGCATTTACCAGATAGCTAATGTGTGAAAGCAGATGGCTTCCGAGGAAGTTTTTAAGACTAGTAGAGCAACACAATAATTTATCCTGAAAAATAACGCGAACTCCGTTTGGAATAAAAAGATCATTGTATATAATGATCATCTAAGTTATTTCAATTGTGAGAGAAGTCATGCTCATTCAGGACATTGTCCTCTCACTCATAGGCATCTCTTGTAACTTGGTGATCAATCCATACGTGGGGACTACAGTTCTTCTCGGAGAGTGCGTCATCTACCAACAGAAAATACCCCAGAATATGGAGAAACATTGATCTGGCTGCAGATTTACTATCAATTCTCGGAAATGAAATGGATCATGTTAATAAATTATTGAAGTTTATAAGTAGATCAAGGCTCCTCCCACACGTCCTCGTAAGGGTTTCAATTTGCTTTCTTCTTTCCTTTCATTCTTCCTTTTCCTTTTTTTGGAAAATCATTGTTTTCAGAATTTATTTATTTTTTAATATATTGTGGTAGGTAAGTGTTGTGTGTCCTTTCCTATCTTTGTGTTTAGATATTTGGTGAATTCAGGAGGTTTTTTGTAGCGGGCATGGTCGAGTTATTCGGCGAGTCCCACTCTGGGGGAAAGGTCACGTCGGTACTTCCCTATGGTGCGAAACTGCATTTTCCCCCCACCTGCAAGGGCTCTAATGACCTAGACGTTGACGAGCCCTAAAGCCCCAATAACACTAAAAAAAGAAGTCATGTTAGAGGGATATGCTAAGACTCTGATCGAAATAGAGCACTTTACTAAAACAAAAGAAACTAAGACAATCTTAACAAAATCATCAACCTTGTTATTTACAAGCCTGACTTGGTGCTTAATAAACTGCTAAAACACGCATAGCGATGGCCAAACAATTTTGACTATAACAACTGAACTGAAATATATATCCTCTCATTCATAAGATATTTTTAATAAGTTGCAGGAAGAAGAGCAGTATTACGAAGAAAATATTACAAATTTTAATGTTTGAATAATTTTAAAAAAAATGTTTAACAGGTAAAATACTCTAGGAATACCCAAAATCTATAAAATAATTAAAAATATGACTGAGGAAGTAGGTAAGGTAAGATGAGTTGATCACAACTTGGCTGCATATTACACTCCATTATTAAAATCTTCGTTCGGTACTTCCTCGAAAACCAACTGACATCAATTGTCTTTTTGCCTCTGCTTCTAGATGTCAAAATCACTCCAACCCTATAGGTTTCCGATTGATCCTACATTTTTGTAAATTCTGTAAAATTATTGCCTTCTCTGCCAACCTTCAAGTTGTCTTCTCGCAGCTTCTTCTAATGAGTTCTTGCCTTCACTTTACGTGACCATCTTTTTCAACCAGAGTCCAGTGATGTAACTCATTGTCGCAAATTTTAAATTTTATGTCGTTGTTTGATACATATTAGATGATATCCAAAATTTGATAGAATTTTGTTTTTTAGTTTCCACGATATGAATTTTTAAAGTTACGCCGATTCTTCTCGGCTCGTGAGAAAATAAATCAACATAATTTTTCGTTCTCCACTCTAAAATATTGATGTTCCATTTGATATCTGTAAAATTTATATAGATGGCTCATAATTTTATGCTGTTTCAAATGATATCATTAGTTTTTTCATTTATTTCATCGCGGGGCAAAAATTAGCTTTAAAGTTGAATGTACAAAAAAAAATCAGCACGATAAAAAAATAATATATATATATATATA
>NNCF01129780.1:173897-205367 GCA_002313205.1 Laupala kohalensis | reverse complement strand
ATATATATATATATATCATTTCTGTAATCAGATAACTTGTGAAATTATGCACTACTGAAAAGAGGACAGTTACAGCTTTGAAATTACGCAAAAATTAGTAGGTTTTTGATGGATAGAATGTAACAAAACATTTAAAAAATAAAATTACCAGTTTTACGGCACTCATCAACCATAATTACTTACATAAGAAAGAATATTAATAATTTATTTTCATGTTATTTAAATAATATTCTCCAGTTATTCACGTTCTTTTTTTGCTATTAACAATGAGATGGTAATTAAACAATGTTCCGTAATTATATTTTTATTATCATTTCGCACATTATTGGATATATCAGAATGAGATAATATTTTGTATATTGATTGTAGTACTCTCAGTTTATACGAAGAAAAAAAATAGATTTTCAGACCATCCGTTTTTTTAGTTAATAATCTTTAAAATTTTGATATTTACATCGTTTTCGACGCGTTTTGAAATGTTTAAATGTGTCTATCTTCAAAATTATTTGACGTTAAGAATTTAAATTTATTACATTGTCTTTAGATTGTTACAAGCCATGAGTTTAGAATTTTTTAATTGATTATATTTTTCTAATAAAGTTAAATACCGAAAATTCTGCTTCATTAGACATAAAAGAATTCTTTTCATTAAGCATATCATTCAAGAGGTAAAAAATTAATATTGCCTTACAATTATTACTTTAAATACCATTTCGTGAACATGTAAAACTATCTGCTCACGTATCAAATAATATGCACCACTATAGAAATATGACAGACAACCTTTCCGGCGATAGCAAACTCTACAATCGGCAAAAAACTGAAGTTCAAACATATGATACATAACCTTCCGCAGCAAAAAGATCGCCTTTCCAGGACCACCGGACGTGATGTTATCACCCAAACCAACGAGAACAGAAAAAACATTTCAGTTAAGAACATTTCAGTTCTCCGTTTAAAATGAACATGTAAACACATGACATATCTAGTTAACTATAATCTTTGGACATCCGGAATTGGAGAGAATGAAACTACGCGCCAAACGCATTGTTTTTTGCGCCTTCTTTATTATGTGCTCATAATGTCTTGTGTATCAGACTCTGTGTAAGACTGTTAATAACGAACATCGTATAAACAGAGTGGAAATGAATGAAACAAATTTTATTTACCACATACACGAGAAAATAATAAAATACGACTAACATTTTAGTCTGGTTCTAAGTCACAAGATGAACTTATTACTGTCTTTTACTTGAAATCTGAAAGAAAAATAAATATTTATAATATTTTTTCAAAATATTCAGCGATTTATGTCTTATAAATGTCGCAAAAGTGTTACGAAAATGTAATTTGGTTGTTGACAGAAATTGCTGTATTTTCGTATCTGCAGTGCGTCTGCTGTCCTATGAATTTTATCAAATCTTATCTTTCATTTCAGTTTACCAAAAATGTATTCCACGTCTGATTGGTTCACTTATACTGCTAAATAATATTCAAGCTTCATGAAACAGAAAACTAATGTGTTAGTACAGAAAACAAATTATTTAACTGCGCCTATACCAAACTTACAAGCAAAATACCGCTGATGTAGATGTGATGCATACTAATTGTTTTACAGATATTAAACGAAATTATGTGAATTAAAACGAGAATGCTGGCGTGAGCATGAGCACTTACTAGAGCACTATAAGCATAGGCAGGTCTTCAAAAGAGAATTATCGTACAAGCCTCCCTAAATTATCATGTTTTCACGTAAAAATCATTAATTAAGTGTTATTTACTAATATTTTTATTGACCTTATTTGGTATTTACCGCTCCGATTTCGAGAAATTATTTGTTTTCCGTTTATGCTCTGTGTTATGAATAACAGTGAATGAACACAGTCGAATAACAGACGACGAATAATAGTTTTGTAAAACCGAAAACAACATACATAAATGTACACATGGTTCCGGTTCTGAAACTGATGACTAGATATAAATTCGTTGCTAAATCCCTAATATCATTGCTATCCAGCTGTACTTTTATTTATTAAAGATTGATTCATTTTTCTCAATATGCCAACCGTATCTTATTACCCCACGCTGCTTCCCTAAGTATAACAGTTCTTTAAATAGAGATAAAGACACTTCTTAAAATAGTGGGGAGGTAGAGAAAGAAAAAAATTTAACTCGTTCACATGTAACTAGTTTATTTGTATAACTAAATTTGAACCTCGCTAATTGCCTAAAATGAAAAGTTATGTAAAAGAATAAAAAAGCAATGATTACTCACCGATCATTCCACAAGTTGGTTGTTTCTCTCGGACACTTCCATGCTTCCAACAGAAATCCAAATATAATAATAAATATAATAACACGAGCCTGCATTTCTAAAATTTTTCGTTTTTAAACGATTAAGCTATCAGAGACTGAAAAATTTCGTCTCTGGATTCTTGTGGATTACCACCGTTGTATTAATAAAATCAAACACCAATAAAGTTACCCTCATTTAGGCAGCGTGCATTGTTAGATGAGATGACATCAATATTCTGACGAGGTCTAAATGCGTAACACTGTGTTTAAGATACAATACTCATCTAGCAATATGCTTCGTGTAAATGTAGCGGAGTTGGTGTTTGATGCAATGTTTTAAGTTCTTAAAAAAGAATAATGTTTTTGTCCTTTTAGTCATAGTCATGCCCTTCAGTGAAATTATCGTACAATTAGCCTTATTGTACCTACAAAGTCGAATCGTACATCGTACATATGGCTGAATTATCGTACAAAACGATAATTATCGTACACTTTGCAACTCTAACCATAAGTGTTCTCATGCCACCCTTTTGGTCTAAACTCGGCTCATGCATGTTGTGAGTTCCATGAAAAAGCATGCCATAGTACTTCGGATCATTTCGGATTTTAGCACTTTTTGATACGAAATATTGATTTAATATATTTCTGTTATTTACAGGGGTTTAAAAGAGAATTTAATTCGCGTTCGTGAATACATGTTCATAGGATGAAAAAATGAATATGATTTACTTTGAATTCCACAATACAAGAACTGTTATTTACTTATAACAGTAATCCATATAACGGGAATGTAAAGATTTCCCCAAGATTGAAGAATAATTAAATCCTGTAAACACTTAATAATGTTCACATACAGCTGAAACAGAAAGGAAAGGATTGTAACTTACTATTATAAGCTTATCTTCTTGGAGCGGGTTGGGAGGGGTGAAGTGATGGGTAGCCGACAACTTACAATTTGATTTTGTTCGTGTAAGATGTTTTCTGTATAAATCTAGAAGTGGTGATGTTTAATTTTGAAACGCATCGTTGATTTGTCTTTTAGCTTGTTCAAGAATATATTCTGAAATAGGGAGAATATTGTGTTGTTCTTTTACTGCGTCGAAAAATGTACCTCGTGCTGGTCTATAAGCTGTTCTAATAAAATGATTTTCTGCTTTATTAAAGGGATTTTCTTTTTGCATTATTGATGTGACCCAGGTATCACAAGAATATGTTCCTGCACTACGCACGCAAGTCTTATATATGTGTGCCTTGACGCGATCAGATAGTGTTTTACTTCGAAAGATGGGGTATAATTTATGATTTCTAGCGTCCTTTTTTTAAGCGACCGTGTTGCTATATACCCGCCATACTAAACGCCTATCAAATGTTAGCCCTACGTATTTAGCTGTGTCTGACCATGAGATTGTCGTTCCTAATACATTGAGGGGAAGTGTATTTACAGTAAATTTGGTCCGCGAGAATAGAACCATTTGACCGCCCCCTGAGGCACTCCTCGAATGTCACGAAGGGATGAAAGATTTCTGTTGTAATTCACTCGGAATTTACTATTATGGAGATATCAATGAAAATAGATGACTAGGGACAAAGGGTGCTAATTTTGAAAGTAATAATTTTTTTATGTAGGGTTTTAGGGCTCGTCAACGATAAGGTCATTAGAACTCTTAAAAAAGTAATAATTGTTGGTTGATCTTATCAAATGCAAATTAAAAATATAAAAAACTGTGGGGAGAGAGCGTTTGATAGTTATTGCAGACATGGCCTCCATGGTCAGCCGAAACGTCTGCGCTGCAGATGAACGGTTCTTACGGAAACCGAACTGTTCTGGGCGTATGGAATTCTCATCAATAAGGAACCCAGTCAAGTGTACCAGCACGAGTCTTTGTAAAACTTTTCGTAACATGGAACCAATGGAACGGTAATTATTTGGATCGCGTCCAGATTTGCGAGCTTAAACTAGACAAGCATTGAAGAGCGCGATTAGAAAACGGATCGCTGTTCGCGGTAATTTACGTGTCATTTCGCCTTTCATACGATGGGATTTTCTGAGTTTTGTCGCCTTGAGGCACTCCGTGTGTCCGATTCCTTGACAGCAAAATCTGCTGGAATTTCAAATGGGGCTGCCTCACTACCCGAGGTGTAGGTCGGCACGATAGGGAGGGGGTGAACCGTTCTTCTAAGACGTCAGTTTCGGCTTTTACTAATGGATTGAGGGGGTTGTGACCGGGTATGTCGAGGACTGTGATTGCAGGTGTTGAATTGCGAAGGTATTTTTGAAGTTTCCAGATATCCTGGGAACCCTTTGTTCCAGTCTTCTTGACATATTTCTCCCAACTTTGACAATAGTGTTCCTTCAGGTCTTCGGAAAGTGTCCAGGTGGCATTGTTAAAATTGAACCTCAATTTTCCCTAGTTCGTCGATATTTGCGAAGCAAGAGGCGGCGCTGGCGAATAAGAGCTAAGATTTCGTCGGGCAGCGTGTTAAATGCCGGGGGCGGGAGGCGGGGAAAGAGTGGTTGACTTTTTGTAGGAGGAAAGGATTTGATGAGTGAAGTGGAAAACTGCAGCGTCAATATCGTCCCTCGTATCAAGGGGAAGCGACTCATTGAGTTTGCAGGAGAGATGGAAATCGTACTGTTTCCAGTCCGTAGCAGGGATGTGGTCATATTGGTAGGTTCCTGTGAAAATGGCGTAAAGGACAGGCAAGTGGTCGGATTTAAGATCAAAGAGAGGACGAGGGGGATGGTGTGGTGGATGAAGGGTGGAGGATGGAGTCTAAGATTTCATGTGGGAGGGGCCAGTGGGTATTAGTACAATATATAGTGTGTTATTTACGAATGCAAGGAGGGATTCTCCGGTTACATTATTATTTCGATAGCCCCAGTGGCGGTTCTTCGCATTAAAATCCTCGGCTAAGATTACGGTAGGTCAAAGTCCGAATAATTGCTTTAATTCCGAGTGGAATAATCGTTTAGCCGGTCGTTTATATATTGACACTAATATGATGGAGCCACTTCGAGTACCGAGATATACAGCAATCGGTTCTATTTCGGAAAGCGCAGGAGGATCTATTCGCACGTGTGATGTTTTGTGTCATACCGCAAAACTGTGCCAGCTAAGGGACCGGTGGTTCGGTCATGTGATATCCAGGAATGGTTAGACAGCTGCTTGAGAAGAGGTGGGTTTCTTGGATGAGCAACACCGAAATGGAGTACTCAACCAGAATGTGCATGATAGGAGTCACCTTGTCGGCGAGATCGCTGTGAGTATACCATGTTGCAACGGAAAGCAGCCGTCCTTGGTCCGCCATTGATAACCACTGACGTGATTAAACAAGGGTGGCAAGAAGAGAAAAGATTTGGATCATCTGAGACATGATATCCAACCCTGGAGTCTTAAGGATGAAGACAACCTGTTTTAGAACATCAGCCAACTTGACGAGGTCGAAATTCTTGACATAGTCGAGGACAAACGTAAGATACTCCATACCAGGAAAGTTTGCGAAGGAAAAAGGACGTGGGGCAGAGGGATCATGGTGGAGGGATTGATGAGAGGTAAAGGGGGATACCCAAGGGACTCGACTGCCGGCGAGGTCGGCACAGGCGGAGCCAGAAATTGGCAGTGGGATGGATGAAGTGACGGACGCGACCGAGCGCTGTGATTGTTGGGCTACCTGACACCTTAGAGCAGCGGCATCATGGGCTTCCCATGCCAGCTGACTCCGTTGCTGAGACTTGAACTCAGCAAGGGTGGGCAGCCACCAAACGACGCGACACGCTCAGCGTTGTGACAGTTCGCACACCGAATCAGATAGTGGTCGCGATCACATTGCTCCAGAGGATGTGGTTCGGAACACTTCGCGCACACCGTCGGACGACTACACCGACTGTGGGTGTGCCCCCACATCTGGCAGTTTTGACATCGAGGGACACGGTCGCTGTCGTGGGCGGACACAATGGCTACTCGACGATGAAAGAGGTAATTAGCCTCTTGAGCTGCCCAACCTGGTTGCGGCTTACCTCCAGTGAATATAAACAAAATGACACAAAACGACATGAGGAGTCCTCATCATCTCGGACACGTGATGCACAATGAAACCCTGTGCTATCAGTTCCTCAGCAACTTCACTGACCGGTATCCAGCCGGTAGACGCCGGACAACTATGCGTTCCCTACGCTCTGGAGTTACCCTGTGACAAAAGTAGAAGGTCGCATCTAGTTCGGCCTTCCTAATCTCACCCAGGCGCTTCACCACAGCAGCATGGCCGACGGCAGACTCCGGGCGGACGATGTAGTACGCCCAAGTGCGTACGGCAGTCAGACGGCTGGTGTAAACTCGCTGGAGTTCTCGGAGTATTACCCGCACATTGTCCTAGTTCTCTAGGTAGATCTCACCAATGTTGCCATGACGACCTCGGGGGCTCGCTGTACGGGCCGCAGCGTTGAAGGGCGCGGGCTGAGTGGGTACAGGAGTTCACCCGAGACAGAGCGTGGGGAGGTGACGCTACGGAGGAGGAAGCAGAGCGGGTAACTACTGTTGAAACCAACTCCTCCTCCGTCACCTCCATCGCTTCGACGGGGGTGACCGGGGTGATGCGGTTGGCCGTGGCCAACGGCGCGGGGGAAACAGTGGTCACGTGGCGTGGCCGAAAAAACGTCTTGGTGGGGACAAAATCGTCAACGACGGTACGTGCCCCGGGAGTCACCGGCGCGGCAGTGCCGTCAGCCGGGCTCGCCGAGAGCCCCGCTTGCTCGTCGGCGGAAGACATAGTACCTACCTCAACCTTAGCAGGATATTCGCAGCGGTCAAGTGATTGCCAGCTTTCAGCCTACTATTAGCCTACTAGTCGTGGGGCGCCAGTCAATGACGCTCGACGAACTACTCTTCGCAAGTTTCGATAATTTAGACGTGCGTAATTTAGAAGAAGTGCGTGACGCGCTTTTGAAGCAGTTAATGTACGCTTCCTACTTTTCACATTAGAACAATAAGAAACAGAAACGCCTGAAGCGGCCGAGAAACTACTCGAATTGGGAAAAGAATCAGAAGAGAAATCTATATTTGGAGCGTCTGCGTTAGGTGCAGACGCGGGACCGACAGGGGAATCGTCCTGAGAAGTCACGAAAAACAAAACAACAAAATTGTAAAAAATTACAAATTTTCTGAAAAATTACAAGAAACATAAAATAACACAGAAATAGCATGTGCTTTACTTATCTGAATTAAAAGACGAAAACCGGAGGCAGTCACCGGTTCTTAGTCACCGGTCAACAACCAGACACCGGAGTTCACCACCAGAAACCGGACGCAGGGTCAGTCCACAAAAACCACGTGAATGTTTAAAAAAATCACCAAAACTGCCTCACGGTAATCAATAACACTGTATGCCAACAACGGGTAGCGTCAGATGTTCCAACAATGCACAAGTTCGATTTAAAGAAAGCACTTGACTTGAACGTCACAGTAAAAATCACTACAGACGCAAAAGTTCAAAGTCCAACACGGAGAGAAGCCAAGTGTAACGTGGTGTAGCGTTCCGGTTTATCTCGCAGATACCTCACTGCTACTTTTCCCCCGATACGCTACAGTTACCCTACGGTGGCTTTCATTTAAATCACTTTTCGATAACCAGTTGAATTAATTCTTAGATATCGAGTCGTCTCCGCTGCCACCACTAGCTTTACAACCGAAAACTAGAAAAATACTAGAGTTTGAGACTATACATTTAACGTAAATATTAAATCTGATTATTTACAAAATATACAGCATGGACTGTTAATGATAACAACCAGACACCGACTATTCCAAGATATACACTCCTGAATCGTAATGTTCACAAGTTCATAATCACTATGCCTTCGCATAACTCTCTCAACTCGATCTCATCCTCTCTCTGCTCTCTCTGCTCTCTCTGCTCTCTCTGCTCTCTCTGCTCTCTCTGCTCTCTCTGCTCTCTCTGCTCTCTCTGCTCTCTCTGCTCTCTCTGCTCTCTCTGCTCTCTCTGCTCTCTCTGCTCTCTCTGCTCTCTCTGCTCTCTCTGCTCTCTCTGCTCTCTCTGCTCTCTCTGCTCTCTCTGCTCTCTCTGCTCTCTCTGCTCTCTCTGCTCTCTCTGCTCTCTCTGCTCTCTCTGCTCTCTCTGCTCTCTCTGCTCTCTCTGCTCTCTCTGCTCTCTCTGCTCTCTCTGCTCTCTCTGCTCTCTCTGCTCTCTCTGCTCCTCTTTTATGCTCTCAGGGGACAAAGCATCACACGCTGCTATATTTGCACGTGGAAGTTGTAGAAAACCTCCCACGCGCCTCTGCGCTGATTCCAAGCGTCCGCGTGGCCGCGATATCCCGTATCAGTTCCCGGAACAGCAGCTGTGGTCGCTCGACACATGTCCACCAGCGTCGCCAAAGACCGATTCCTGACGAGGAAAAATCAACACAACATTGCAATTTTATCACGTAGTAGCTCTAAAATTCTCCGATGGCGTCGCAAAACTCCGCGACGTCACACCAAGCACACAGCAAGAAAGGCACAAAGGTCGCACCAATCACACCGAGGTCGTCACCCAACGATTGCTGGGTTCGGAAAAAATGTTAATAATGTTCACAAAGTGAAAGTTGATCCTTAACGTTTTGAATAATACTAGCATATGACGTTTATATATAGGCCAGCCATATTTTCAACAGTAGTCGACGTGGAACCGATATGGCGTCATGAGAATACTTATATGTTATAACGTCCCGAGTAATCTAGAAAGCATACTTATACTCCCTGCAGTATTTCCTCATTTTGTGAAGGAGAGTCTAAAGAGCTCTCACAGTATTAAACGTTCTCTGGATGATGTTTGTTCTTGACCCTTAAAATACAATATACAGGAGATTTTTGAGGTGTGGTCATCTGTTGCAATCAAATCATATTACTTGATTGCAACAGATGACCTTACCTCAAATATCACCTGTATACAGTTCTGTGGACGTTATTCGGGTAAGTTGTACTATATCATTCCCTTCACACGTGTCAAGATTTGAATTGGCGTAACATGGAGTAAGATGTTACATGTCTGGTGAGGCTAGTTACAGAGTCAGTTCAATATCCTCATGTAATTAAATTAATTTTATAGTCCAATAAACAATATTTTTCAATTGTATTTATTTCAGAGATATTTCTTGAAAATTCTGCATACAAGTTGCAGTAATGATCCTGAAACTGGTGAAAGGAAAGTTCCGAAAGAAAAAAAAAATTGTTGATTACCATTTTAACGGACGCAGGTTTAAGAGCCGAAGTCAATATTAGACAATCTGTGAATTCAAAAAATCACTTACTGCAAAGAAAAGACAACAAACTTAGGAAATAGTCGCCTAAACAGATGCCTTCGGATTAAGAAGGCAATAACTGCTTTTGAATTGGATATGCTGAACCGTTTGCAAAATCCAGGCTACAACAAAATGGCTGCAATCTACCGAGTGGGTTCGTGACAGTTGCGCAACGTTTGATAAATTAAGTAATTATGTATTGACTTAATATTAAGTAATTATATTATTTACAAACATATTTGGTTTAATTACAAACATATTGACATTATATATGTATTATAACTCGCAGCTAACTTTTTATCTTATCTAGGAACTTTTGCTGAAATTTTTGAATCCGCCTCTGCCTTAGGGCCCTTGATCGGAATTGATGGGATGGTCCCTTGCTTGCTTCCGGAGAGTAAATTAGTTTATTGTCCTCCACGTGGTCATACGCAGTCTGTACTGTTTTTTGACAATAAATTTATAAATTATAAATTTATAATTATTTTAAAATAAATTTATAGACTTTGGCTAAACTGTAAACTGGACAATGATTATGATGACAGCTCATCAGAATATTTTTTGCAATTAACTGAAATTTTATATCATGGGCTCATTTCTGTAGAAATCCTGAAATAATAAAAATATTAACGTTGTAGCGTATTTATGTGATTCTTATCTTATTTTCGTGATTCAGTTGTTTCATTTAGTTCCTAATTTTATTGTAGTGAAAATATTGTTTCGTGAGTGGAAAAAAACTAAGAACTTTTCCGAAGATTTATCAAGCCTAACGGACCTACATCAAATTGTTTTCATTCAAGTTTTATTCAAAGTACAAACGTAAAATTCATTTAGTGTATTGGTACATAAAAGTTACATATTAAGATGCATATAGATTCTTATTGCGAATTCTATTACAAAATATTTCAACTTCTTTACAGACCCAACACCATTGTTGCACTGCTCAAGTTTCGTCCCGCCATAACTACATAGAACTATTCAAATTCTTTACAATGTTTCTTCTCGTTTTTTTGTCGATAATAATTATACACTAAAGTAATTAATGCGCTTAACTCTGCAGTAATCTGTCTAAATAAGTATTTACCATCTTGGTTGTCGGTTTCTTTGTTTAATTATTATTTCATTTTCAACTTCCGTTTAAATGAGTTTGTTATTTTACTAACATCATTCAGGGTCAGATGCCAGTTTTCATATATTCTCATCTGATTTAGTCGTTAATTTACTAACCAACTCACAATAGTGGACGCTATCACATTCCTAATCATATTTAAAGCTGACTTTCAGAAGGCGTACAATGACTTGATGTTGACACATGTGCACTGGAAGAGATCGATAAGAACACGAATGGCGGTTTAACTGCAGGAATTCTCGCCGTTCTTTCAACTGCTGTCATGAGGTTCGACCAACGACACATGCACCACCCCAACTCTTCACTGAAAATAGGTTTAGTGTATTAAACAACATGATCCATTTCACCCCATAACCATCCTTCCTACATTTTCACCATATCATATTTTGCTCCCAAACCCGATAACCCTCCTCACAAACCCCACACAAGTCAGACCAGACACAAATAGAACATGTAAAGTAGTGCTACCCAGAGCTTAAGAGGATATTTTCGCGCAGAAACCAAAATGTACTAGTATTAACCGATTCTCATGGCCGCCATATGTCCTTCATTTTGCGTGGATTTGTCCCTAACAAGTTTTCTGTTTCCGGTTTCTTCAAGCCAAACGAGTTTGGCTGCAGTCATTAGATAACTAGGCACTTACTCAAAGACACTCACCAAGCGGGATACAGTAAGTGGGCAGAATGGCATTAACTTGGAAGGTCATTTCAACCTTTCTGAACATGTACAAATACTAAAAACGGCCTACCACCACACACTCTCTAGCCTGCTTGAATGTTACACGAAATAACCTTACAAACATCTCCCTAAACATCACCAGGTAGAAACAAGTATCACATTTCTTGATTTGCAACCACACCTGACTGTCAAGGACGTAACCGACCACGGTTTACGCCTAAGACCGTCTGGGAAATATCACTTCGGTTCTCTCTTAGCTTCATATTTAACTTAACATCGTCTACTTGCCCCTTCACCTACTTCTCTGCCTTTACTTTTACCTACCTCTGGTCCTACCTCATCACTAACTCCTTCCGTCACCAATACTTCTCTCTCCTCTCCCATTTCTTCTCCTTCTCTAATCATCCACCTACTCCTACACCATCTTCCTCACGTTTGACCTATCTATTCCCAAATCTTCTTCCGGCCCAATACACGGTTACAACTTGCGTTCGAGAGTGAGATGTGGTGCTCGAAGGTGACAAACACGTTTTGGTGCAGGGTGCGAGCTTGATCCGGGACTAGAAGCTGTAAAAAATTCGTGTTCCACTGAACAATCTAACTTCCATTCCAAATCTCGAGAATCACAAACTTTTTGCAAAAATAAAATAATTATATTACATTGTATGGTCCAATCCCTTTGAAACACATTAAAAACATTAGAATTCTTTTACACAAAATCCATACAATTTGTTATGCCTCACAGAACTTGACTTTCTAGTAACAGTATCGGTGATATTTTAATTCCTAATTATTATGCAGAAAATTCTTACAGTTGACAAAGTTTTTAAGCAAAAAACCCACAGATATCTACGTTCGAAAAGATACTTTACTTTGTCGACTACCAGGATACGGAAACTTCTGCGTTGATAGTGTGATCGAACTTTCTGCCGTTAATTTTACTTACGCATGTATTATTGTTTGGTGTTTTATACATATCCTGAATCAAATCTTGGAATATTTTTTCAGAATTTCGAAATTAATTTAAAATATATAACAAGTAACTGTACCATAACTATTGTTATAAGTGGTTATTTCAACATTAATTTCCTGAGTACTGATTTCACCCATTCACACATAAATTGATTCAAGAATATAATCGACTACTTCAACCTTATAACTACAATAAACGACCCCATTTTCCACTCCTGTTCATCTCAAACATTGATAGATGAGATTTTTGTCAACAATGAAATCTCGTGCAATTACGTGGAAGACAATAAACTAATTTACTTTCTGGAAGCAAGCTAGGGACCTTCCCATCAATTCCGATCAAGTTCCCTAAGGCAATGGTGGATTGAAAAATTTCATCAAACTACTACATAAGATAAAAAGTTAGGTATGTGGTATAATACTAATAGAATATCAACAAACTTGTAATTCAACACAAAAAAGTTATTTCACAAGTACGTATTATTACCGTACTATACATTTTTCGGAAACTAGTGCTTATAAATTGTAAGTATTAATATAACACTAAAATCAAGATAAATATTTTCAATAGATGACGCCCCTAGACCTGCACAAAAAAGCCTAGAGAACCTGTATAAAAATATCTGCCTCTACCCGAAGAGAAATCGGAGAAAAACCAGGAACAGGATGGGGTTACAAAATTAATGCACACAACCGTGCTAAAGTTGAATTTACATAAAACTAAATTAATATGAATCATAAGACACAACACATGCACGCTAGAAAATAGTTTTTATATTGTTATAAAATATATTGAAAGTACTACAGCAATGGCGTGATAAAGTACAAGACGAATTTAACTTTTATTAATAGCAATACATTATTTTACATTGTAAAAGCAGTGATGCGGGATGTAACTTTGAACCGCGGATTCGAAGAGACTCAATTTCATAATACCTTTTATATTTTTGGGCAGGGAATTATATTGAACGATTCCCGAATGATATGGCCCTGTTTGGCAAAGAGTGGTTGACACCCTAGGACGATAAATATTATTCTTATTGCGAGTATTATGTTCGTGAAAGACACAGTTTCGTATGAAGCATGGGTGGCACTTCAGTAGTTGTCTTAACAAACACGACCGTTTCATAAATACTAGCTTTCCTATAACACTACAATACTAGCTTTCCTATAAAACGGAAGTTAATTAACACAAAGAAATACAGTAGATGGATCACCCAGGTGTTATTCCTCCAAAAACGAAAGTCATTTATCTTATCTTACCATTAAATTTAATTTTTTCTTCTTAAATTCCTCACTTAAATTAAAGTATTTCAACACGCCTATTTCATAACGTTTTTTCGATAATTTAGATTAACGTTAGTAGATAGACATATACTGTTGGACTTCTGTAGAACTCTTTGAGGAGAACAATTTTATCACTCATAGTTGTTATCTATCTCTAACCGTTTAGGCAGCGTAAGTGAAAATGGCCGATCCCCCCCCCCGATTTCATCGACATTTTTCTTCAGCTTCATATTTTATTTCCCTTTTCATACATTAAAAAAACTGTGTTCATTCTGGACATCTTAACTATATCCTTGCTAAATTTCATCACGATCGGTTCTGTCTTTTAGTCGTGATTAAGTAACAAACAGACAGACACTCTCTTTCGCATTGCACATTTATATATTAGTATGGACTCGTCGAAAAATATCCACGCAGCTTAAGTTGTGGAAAATGACAGGCAGATAATAGAATAGAAAAAAAAGACAAAAATCATGAGAATAATGTTAAAAATAACTTTATCTTAAAATCGTAAAGAAGAATTTCCCTACTAGACGATGTCAACATCGTATCAAATCCTGAGGACATCGCAAATTTGTTTAATTCTTATGTTTTAGAAGTAGGTAAACGAGAATCAATGGCCAATAAACATATCCTCCCACGTACTGCATTCTATGTTTACTTTCGAAACTAACGCTGGTGAAATTATATGTGTCATCAGCTCATTAAAAAGTAAATTTTCAGCAAGGGTAGACGATATATCTGAATTTATATAGAATCTTCTTTTCACGTTATATTAAATCCACACAATTTCAATAGCTCTAAGTCAGAATATGTGTTTCCTGACATATATGAGAAAACTAAAGTTACTCGGGAAAGGAAATAAACGTGAAGGTACACATAAAATGAAATATATGTGAAGATGGAACCCATCGACCCATATCCTTATTGCCTACTTTCTCAAAACTCCTAGAAATACTGTTCTATAAGCATCTTCTAGATATTTTATCAAACAATAACAATCTCTCTGACGATCAACTCGATTTTAGGAAATCCTTATCCACTACCAGCGCCATGTTTCGGCACTAATCCGCCACTAAACATACTCTTTTTGCTGTAGTTGAACAACATTTCATCATTCACAGCTGATTGCAAAATGGTTCGTTTTGCTCACGATACTAGTTTACTATGTAAACACGTCAACGGTCAAAAAGGTTTGTCTAACCTATCTTCTCGGTATGTCTAACCTCTCTTCTTATATGCAAGTTGTCTCACTGTAAACACTGACATAATAGAGTATATGTCATTTCACAATAGTATCACAAAATTTTAACCTAAATATCTCTTTCGTTCAACGGAACACTGTTTAGTACTCTTACGAATACAACATTCTTCGGCCTCTATATTCAATGCAGCCTCAAATGGGATTGCCACAGTGATAATCTATATTGCAAATTAAGCATTTCAAATCTTAGTTAATGTAGTCCACATATTTTCCGTTGCTTATATTTTGCAAATGTTTACTTCCGGAAGTAAATGGCAATTTACGGAGCGGCATTATATTATTGGGCAATACCGGTCAGAGCATCCAAACTCGTAGTATTCAAAAGAGGATTGTTTGTATAATCTGAAAATCTCATCTCCGAAAATCCTGTATACATTTATTTAAAGAATTAAATATTTTAACGCTTTCCTGCATTTATATTTATGAAACTGTTGTGTTTATTAATACTGAATTACTTAAGTGCAATCTTTGCTTCATACTATACTATCTTGTTTTTTCAAACAAAAAATTCGCAATAGGGATAACATACATCTTCGCGGTTAAAAGCAACCTACTGCACCATTGCTACTACAATTTAAAATATTTCATTTATTTTTATAAAAGTTAAAATGTGTTTCAATTTCTCATCAAAAGTTTATTTTTGAAATTATTCTTTTAAATATTAAATACGTCAATTGATCTTGTACTTTATCATAACATCGTCGATGTAATATTAGCGCTAAATGGGTTTATTAGTCAACCTATACGGATAACTGATGAACCACAAACATGCATAGTTCATATGCATAAATCACTGCACAAACGGGCAGTGGACAGCACACCTTCGACCAGAACAGCAGGTACCGGGTTGTCGCAATTTTCACCTGACTGTTGACGTTGCAAGCATTAATCAAGTCTATGCAAAGGTTACATGCAATAAATAAGAATCAACAGAGGTGAATATTACTGATCATATAATGATATTTGACAGTGTCAAGATTCCAGAGAATCCGGGTGAAGCAGCACATTGCGCCGGGTCAGCCTCCGCACAGCCGGTGCATAGTTATCGAGTCGATCATGATAATATTCGTGCGCCGGATTATTCCCCAAAAGCTCCATTACTTCCGATAATATCGCGAAAGTTTCAATAATTTTATAAAAATTGTCCCTGGAGGAGTTAAAAATACACATTTAATATCCATAATCTCTTTGATTTACTTTAAAGTTTGCTAATTCGCAAATGAATAACTAGCCTAGTTTTAGATATCTTGGATCGCGGGTGTCTGCCGCTTCATGAGTCGACGAGTCGTCTCGCTATCATGGAGACAGGCGGCGAAAGTCTAACACTTCATTCTCGTCTTAGTTCTTCTTAGTTTCACGCGTGTGATTTTCATTTAAGAGACCCGAAGTACTTCCCTCTTGCATAAAAAGAACAATTTGCCTCTTCCTGGCATGGTCTGTAGTTGGAATATGAAATAATATTTTTTCTAAGGAATAATCTGCAGCACCCAGATATAATAGCTGACGCTGGCCATTTTTATTGATTTGGTATTAGTACAAAACGGTCATGAATCGAAACTTCTCTTGAGTTTAAAGTGTGTTAAACGTATCCAAAAATGTTTAATTGTTGTTATTGTTGCTTAGGATAAGTGTCTCCAGTTTTAGTGGAATTAAATATGAAAAAGTACAGTGGTGGTGCGTATTACCATCCGCAACATTCACATTGCCATCCACCGTCCAAATCCCGTCATCACCGTCCAATGTGTCATACCACCACCCTCTCACCAACGATTGTAAATTATAAAAGGGTTACTTCCAGAGAAATTTTCTTACGTAAAAATGATACTTGTGACGAAAAAATAATTCCTAACTTTCTTTCCAACAGAATGTTTTTGCGCCATCATTGACTGGGTTCACCTCGAAAAATAGATTGATCTTTCAGAATCATATTTTGAAGTATTTGGGATGGAGCCCAATTCCTGTTTGCTCAAATTATGGACTGGGTTCTGTCTCTAAACTTGTGTCTTGTTTAGCATTAAAGGTGCTTCATGTTTCTGTTTTACTTGAAACTTTTTTTCGATTTATCACACCCGAGACAATAACCTTTCGAGAAATTCACTGTTGATATTATGGTAGAAGAAAGGAAGAAACGTGATTGAGACTTAATATGGAAATAGAATTAAATGTAGTAAACGCTTCCTCCATATTAACTTCAGGTTGGAATTCAGTACGTCCGGTCTATAGTGCATTTTTAACGAAAAAAAGAAGATATTTCATGACATTTACTCCGCACTAAACCCTGGCCGTGTTTTGTTAGTAAATCTTTTCCGCTACATCACAACATTAAATGAAAAACTGACCTTGTGATATAATACGCGTCTATTGTGAAATGGCACATGAACACATGAGAGGAACGCTGTGAAGAGGCATCTATTTTCATATAATTAATCGTAATGACAAATGGGACAAACCACAGAGCGGTAAATCACCATAACGTCATTTATTGTCGGATGTCACAATTATGGGGATAAAAATAAATCATGGATTACAACGTATGAGAGAGATGTGAAGCATCAGCAAGGAAAGAATGTTTCGAGTATCTTTTGTTTGCTCGCCATTTTGAAGAATTATGAAATGAAAAACAATTCGATTTATTTTAGTTTTAGTAATGTATAGTGCGAAATAATAATAAAAATAATAGACGAAAATAATAAACATGATCGTAGTCCATGTGAGTGCCATACCTCTTTAGTGACGTGGAATTTCAATATATGCAGTGTATCTTCCGTGAATTCACCTGTCCATCCGTCCTGTATGACTTCCCCTCTTTTCTGTCTCTCTCCCTCGCTCGTGCGGCGGAGGACGTTGTGCACTGACCTGTGGGGCTGCGCGGCGCGGCGTCGGAGGAGGAGGGGCGCGTGGTTGGCGAGGGGCGTTGTGGAGAAGGGCCACCGGGACCTCGTCGCCGCAGTGTGCTCCGGAGTGGCGCGTGGATCGGACGGACGGACGGACGGACGGATACAACCGGAGTGCGTGCGACGTAAGCTCTTCCACGCACGCCGATGACAGGCTGCGATTGCGCACGCGGATGAACTAAGTGTGGTTGTTGTTGGTGGTGGGTGAGCACGAGGCAGCGGACGCCGCATGTGACTCAATGGTGCGTTAACTACGTTTCTATTTCTGGTTTTCCATTTTGTCTCTCCTACAATTGACATTTTGACATGAGGTGTTGATCATCATGAACTTCCCATATCTCAAAATATCGATACACTTTTTTTTAAATTAAACGTAGTCGGTGAACGTCTAACAATCCATCAAATTAATTTAATATTTTAAAAGTTCTGTGACGTAGATTCCTCAATTCTTATTATTTGTCTCTCCTACAATTGATATTTAATACACTATAATAACATAATACGTACATAAGACGTTAATAAATAAGAAAATACACTAAATAAATTCTTTTATACTTAATGAAAATTAGTAATAGCATCTTTATTTGATGCTGCAGTAGTTCATAGGTTTACATTGGACAATATTTACATTCCTCAATCACACGAGTGACAAGAGACATTTGCTCATGCGGCAAGAGACTGAACACTGCGCGTGCACTGAACACTGCGGATATCCGGCGAATCACTCTAATGAAATTCCTCGTTGAAAATCACATCTACTTCAGAAATCTGTGTGTGTGGAGAGGGAGAAAGAGACGAAACACACACATACACACACACATTCGAAGATAAAATTACTGATTATTGTTAGATAGGATAATTTTTTGATTGCGTCAACCCAAAGGTAAATGATCAACAACTGAACTCTAATATATGTCGTTCTGTAGTAATATGAGGTGTAGTTTTGTGTTTATTCCGTTCAGAAACATTACTCCAGCTGCTACAGTAGTTCAATTTTACTAAGTGTCTACCACTTGGTTTTACTACATTTTTCGGTTATCCCGGATTTTACTGGAAACTTACCTTTTATACAGAAAATTTTGATACGATTTAAGAATTTTAATTATACATTGCACTTGTTTACAATCCCAAACTTTTGGAATTTATTTTCCTAAAACACTTTTACATTGACCTCATCTCCATTATAGGGGCTAAAACTAATTGTCAATTTTTTTCTATTTGCTACTGTGCTAAGGCAAATTATTAGCTAATTTTAGCTTATTGAGCAACAGAAACTAACGGTAGTGTAATGAGTGAGTGACGATTTTGTTTTCGGAAGTTGAATCCGTGTTATTGGGGAAGTATGAAGAAAAGAAACTTATAAGTAATGGATTCAGCTATGGACAGAGGTCTCGCGATTGGGCAAATTTCAGATGCCCATGTTCCCAGCTCCCCGTAAAGTGAATCAAAAAAAGTATGATACAGGATTTTTATACAGATTTTGTACAATTTTGTACAAGTCGCGGTCATTAGTTATTAACTATCGAAAAGGGGGTGGGGAAATATTTCGCCAGTCCCCCCAACACGAATTAAAAAATTAAACACTGCTATCGTATTATTTAAATTTTGTATAACAATTGAAAATGTTGTTAACCTATTGTTTATAACAATAACAAAATTGTGGCCAGTCCCCTCTTCCCTAACACGGATTCGAAAATTGAACAGTGCTAGCTAGCAGTCTTTGATTTTCATACAATTTTGTACAACAATCGAAAATGTTGTTAACCTATTGATAATAAAAATATCGAGGAAAAGTCACCAGCTCCCTCCCCACACGGTTTCAAAAATTGAACGGTTTTATTATATAGTAATATTAGCACCAACTGCATAATAATAATAAAAGAATTGACACGTATTACAAAAGAGATCAAAAGAAATGCCAAAAAACTAAGATTTAGTACAGGTCACAAGGAAGCAGATGAGACCCACAACAATATTTTTCATTTACCTTATGTTTAGCATCGTTGAAGACATTGGGAAATAAACGTAAATCCAAAGATTTTAAGATGCAAAAATTATGGCGATAGTTTCTTGAATAATATGCATTGTATAATTTTGTATTGCAGATTCTGAATTACTACAGAATTAATTAAGTAATTTAGTTTTTCATGTGGTTAATGAATAAAGATACAGTCAGTGAAAATATCCAAATACCGTGTTAAAACACGAGTTTCATTGATGTCTAGATGAAATTAAGATTTAAGTAGCAGAATTCTCTCTTAGATTACAAAACAAAACAAAATTTTAATTTTATCTTTAAGAAGTAAACCTTATATTTTCATTTTTCTGTGCGACCGATAGTTTTTCTAGTAAACTAAAAACTACTTTTCCAGTATGTTTGTTTATATAAAAGTATGGCGCGAGCAATTTTTGATGAAACTGAAGATGAGAGATCTTTTCTATCAATGTCCCCAAGATATTTCCGCAATAAAATCGCTACTTAATTCACTTTCGATTTCAAAATTACAAATGACCTGGGATAGTTCCAGAATTAATAGATGCAGATAATTGTGTTTTCACGTTAGACTAGTATGTAACAATTATGAAACAACGATTTTAAGCGAACTCTATATTTCTAAAGCGTCAATTAAGTACGCACCATGCATACTTAAAGTCAATGTAATTGACTCTCTTGACCTATGCTTTGGTACAGCCACAGTATTTCCTCATGTTCAGGTGCAATGGTTCAAGTATGGAATCACGTTTATGTGATTTGAAAGTATCAGGTCTTAAAATGGATATTACACGGGAAGCATCGCACTTCAACATTTCTAGTTAGCGAAATCCTGCCCCAATAGTACCCATCCGCATTTCATTTTCTTGTTGGAGTTGATTTTAAGGTATTCGATACATTTTAACGTATCATTTTGTAAGGTATGGTAAGAGTTGATAGTGTTATTAGGAATTGTGTAGGAATTGTAAGAACTCCCACAACACAAATCATTGTTATGAAATCTTGACTCGACTTGTAAGGTACACCGCCATACTCGTACTTGCGCATATATGGCGAAACTTGTGGTATGTTGCACATTACTTCATTAGAATGCGAGCCTACACTAATAATAGACGGATGACAAGATTCCGACAAATAAACGCATTTATACTCCAAAGAAATGTCGTGGTTTCTAATCCTCTCTCTTTTTCATTTATGACGACGAGCCGGGAATAACCCGTGACGCCTGCTTTGATCGCAGGGGTGTAAACCATTACACCACCCGTTTGCCTTCCACATCTGTACACCATTTCCACCCAGACCACGTGTAGGATACACGGAAGAAATATATGCATGTAAATATGGAGAGGGCAAACCAACCACTGTATAGTACAACAGTATTCATTTGAAACCATTCCAAAAAATTGTGAAAAATATCACTACCTTCTATCCTCAAAACTTAAAAGATCTGATATTTGTATAATATAAGATGACATTAATAAAATCGTAAGAAGTCTAACAATGGTGTCGCAGAAGTGAAACAACCTGCTTCTGATCTATAGCTAAAGTAAAATCTGAATTTATATTTCTAGAAAACGTCATAATTGTAAAAAAGTATTCATAAAAATTAAATTTAAAATATACGAACCATACGTATTCTTTCCATACTCGTCTACCCAAAGCCATCATGTTACCTCTCAATAACTGATGCCCAGGCCTACAGTTCTCCACCGGTAAGCATTCCTAACAACTCAAAAGTGAATATCTATCTTATTACGTCTTTTGAATCGTATTCATAACCAGTCAGGAAAAATAAACGTAAATATTACCGTATCAGATTTCCTGAATCGGTCGGCCAATACGAATGAACTACACGTACCATTGTCTCTCTACGTCACAGAAAAAGAAACACATCCATGTTATCAACACTCAATCCCCCTTATATAATCCTTCACTTCATTCAGAAAAAAGTCGTTGTTTTTATAATACCACTAATTTTTGCAAGCCAGATAGGAGTCAAAATCAACAAAACTATTTGGCATGATTGGGAAAAGCGATGTAAAAATTGGCTTGCTAGAGAGACGCGAAGGATTTTGACAAACAAGTGTTTATCATAACAACACTTCTAGAATACAGAAGGAAAGTGAAATAAAAAGTATTTGGAATAAAGAGCAACTGAAGACGTTGAAATATTAGAAAAGCAACTAAGTTGCTTCGAAAAGTTTAGAAGCTGGTCCACGAAGCTATTGGGATCTTCGTAGATATTGAATCATATTCCCCCGAGGACATGAATGAATAATACGTACGTATCGTTTACGTAACGGGAATTACCGTATTTCATCTAAAATTTTGTCGTATGGAAATCCAATATATAGGGAAACGAGCTTCGGTCGGACAAAAATTACTTTCGTTACTCTTTCGGTCATTTGGTGGCGTTACATCGTCAATATCGTCATTTTACCATTCGTTTGTAATGGCACTCTTTGTTCGAGGAAAAATTGATTCACACAATCGGTTGGGTGTCGGGAACGGTAGAGTCTCCTGACAGACTTGAGTACGATGTGGCTCTTTTCTTGTGGATAGAATCTTCAGTTATATGAATTTATAATGAATAAATAAATAAATAAATAAAATAAAATAAATAAATAAAACTGCAAATAAACCAATTTTTTATCAAACTTTTTTTTTCAGAAAAAATGACAATAATTATAATCCTCTTTTATATTGAGGATACAACATACATTCACGTGTACATCGTGAATATCTTGTCGAAATGGAGTATGTGACACAATTGTAGGTACAATGTTTGTACTTTAATTCGAATGATTACTACTAATGTCATTATACGAATGTACATCTTCTCATCATGTTCAATTATTCCTGAGTACCTGGAACGAATTCAAAGTAACTCGAAACTTTCATACTGACTGAGTTCACAAAAAAATTCTATATGTATTTGATCTTACCAATTGTGTGTTTCGTATTTCTTTTTCAAATTGTTAACGGACTCTTTGGACAACTGCATTACATTTTGCGTGATCAAGTGTATTGCAATGTATGCAAGCTGTGAAACATGTATAATTATACTGAAGAAGATGAAGTTAATAAAGTCTTCGTATATTAAATTTTTTTTTTTAGGGTTTCCTCTCAATATAGTGGTTTTCTTGCAGACAAACAGCACACACCTCATTTTATAAAGCTGTTCATTTTATATTCCTCTGTGGTCCTGATCACAGTATTTCACAATTCTTCCTCCCTATTATATTCTCACTAGTATCTGTTCCTTCATACTTCTTTTGCTCTCATTCCTTCTCTTTGCTCCTATTCGCTCACTGTCTCCGTATTTCTTCCTTCGAACGTTTTTTTAAAAAATCATACCATGTCAACACCCTTTTCCCGGCAATTATCTCTCAATAGATTCTTTCTCCTCAATATTTATCTACGTCTCTATTATCATAACATTTCCTTTTTTTTCGTCCTGGATCGAATCGCAAATTCTTGCTTTAAGTATTTTATTTTATGTTTGTCTGTCAGTAAATGTTCATACTCTAGCACCGCACAAGAATATACTTCAGAATATTGATTTGTTTTACAGATTTGCAAGGAATCGAGAATGGATTGGGTTATAGCGAGAAGTATTCTAGGTATTTCTCCAAATGATTTTCAAATATGATAGATGATCAACAAATAGGTTAAAAATTCTAAGTGAATCTAAGTTTCATTTTTTCTTTAATATTATCCCTTAGAGAGTTAGTAGTAGACACCTAAACANTATATATATATATATATATATATATATATATATATATATATATATATATATATATATATATATATATCTGGCAAAATGTCATGCAGTTGACTATGTTGAAATTATCATTATTAATTATATTTATGAGGGGTTCAAACAAAAGGAAAAATCACCCCATCACAACAAAATATATTTCCTTTAGAGACTAATCCGTCTGGTCTATATTAAGAATACTGGCATTCCATGACTCTGAACTGAGTATTCTTTCTATTTTTATTTTAAAAAAAACGAAATTCTGTTTTTAATTCGAAATTATGGAATGTCTTACGGAAAACTCGCGTGTCTAACCCTTGATTTCAGTATATTACTATACTACCATTAGTTAACCGTATGAGACCTTGAAATAAAAATCTAGTATCATATGCTGCATTTTTTTCATCTAATCAAAATGGTCCCTTTCTCTTCCTTAGAAATTTACCCCTGATTTGATAATTGCGTTCTCTGCTTCTAGTATCGTGTTCTTGGACGAGGATATTACGTTTGTTATGGATTTTATGATTCCACCATATTATAGCGATAATTGTTCTGTGTTAAAAAATGAAGCATTGCCTCATCATAAGTGGGATAGATCTCAAACAAGTGCTCGATAAAACTGCCGAACAATATCGATCATTTTTGGTAAAGTTTCATCATTTTGCTATGACCTGAGGTTTTAGGGAGAAAAGTGAGGCAACATTCCTTGTGGAAATTTCTATTACTCGCACCTTCCTCCAGAGACACCGAGATTTACTAATTCGTTAGATGTAAAACACATAATACCATAATATCTGCTGGCATACGATCGTGATCACCAAATTTGGTGAATTTTCATCGCAAATTTTTATATATTAGAGAGTACTTTTCCTTTACATTTCTTCGGTTTACCTTTGAGATATTACCATACAGAGGTTCTTTGCTAATTCTAAACTGCCTATGGTTGTAGTCATTCAACACTACTCTCCATTCACTGTCACAACGAGTTACAGAGTAACATACAATTCACAACTTCAGCAAATCAAAATACTAAAGAGTTAAATGCTACAGAAGAATAAATTAACTAAAACTAAATATAACCTAGTCAATGCCTCAGGTATTTTTCTTGTTAGTTAGAATATAAATTAAAACTACTTAAGTTTTGGTATGTGAAAGGACAGGGATATTAAGATACGTGTCATAGCATCCTCTCTCCTGATAAGAGTTCAAAACAATTTACAAATTTCTTAATTATGACTAATCCTCCACAATTACAAAAATCTCGGGAAGATGTTCAAAACTGAAACATGACGCAATCCGGCCAGAATCTATCCCGACTGGTCAGGGCGTTAACAACGGATTATATGCCTAGGAAATTGCATAAAGAAATTTTAAAATTTAAGTCGAATGAAAATGGAATCATAACAATTTTTGCAATCTATAAAGAGGAAATAGAATGAAGGGATATTGAATCACATATTTATGGGAATTATTACGAATGAATTAACGCAAAATCTAATATTACCTAATAAATAATCAAGTAGATATACTGCTCATGTCGGAAACAAATCACGTGCTACTCTTGCATCAAACCACGTTTACAAATATCATACAATTAAAAAATTAAATGACTCACTGAAATTTTAACACTTCTGTTTTTAATAACTATATTTCGATAATTTAGGTTAACCGTTGTAGATATACATATACTACCCCGAATATTTTTGTAGAAGTCTTTGAGGCAAATAATATTGCCACTCATGGTTGTCATCTATCTCTAACTTTTAGGCAGCGTATGCGAAGTTTTTTTCCGACTTCGTCATTTATCGACAAAACTATTTTCTATCATTCATTTTTCACATTAAAATAATAAAAGTTAGCCCATGTTTTTATGGACATCTAAATATCTCCTTGCCAAATTCTATGACTACATGTTCTTTTTTTTAGCCGTGATTAGTTAACAGACACATTTTCGCGTTTTCCATTTATATTAGTGTGTTCTTGTCAACTCTTACAATCAGAATTCTATAACCGTTTTATACGTATAAAACGGTTATGGAGATTCTGACTGTAAGAGTTGACAAGAACACACGTATAAAACGGTTATAGATCATTATATTACTGATAATTATTATTTTATACACGTTGACAATGAATCAATATACTGGTATTTTGAAGTACCGACGATGTGTTCTCATGAAAACCTTTTACTTGCATAATAGATTAGAAACTAAGACCTGGAGAGGAGGTCGTATCAAAACCTTGAAACGTCGTCGTCCATCCAATTCAAGGTAACACATAATATGTACGAATTGATATTGACATTGATAATGAAGGGATTGTTAGTTAACAAGGAACAGATACTAATAATTGATTTTCCATAATATCACACTAAATGTTATTTTCCTTGTATAATGTATTAGGACAATCATAGAAAGAAAGTGTGTGCTTAATAGAATTCAATAGTATAGGGGAACGCTATGCCTATCTAGGAAGGTTGTGTATCCATTTTGGAGATTCCTCCCTCTTCTACAAGGTTGTAGATGGAAGCGTGGGGAAGGTAACAGGGTAGACGGGACGTTGTGAGACATAATTTGTCTGGTTCCTCTTATGAGACGTGTCCGACTTCTGAGACCGTATCAGTAGCTTCAGTACCGCTGGCATAACCCCCAGTTTTACTGGAACTCGCGAACCCTCATCCCCCTTACAGACAGCTACGTTAAGGTGATGTTTCCTGGGAGGGACAGCTCAATTCTGTTTCTGTTAATGTAGTACATCTCTCATGTGTTTATTAATAACAAAAATGACATTTGAAGTTGACTTAATATATAAGTTTTTGGTAGACTTAATACATAAATTTTTGTCGTAAGACGTAATTATATAAATAATCAAATAAATGAATTTTCCTGATATCATGAAATACTGTTTTTAAATGTATGGCTGAATATTTTTTATACTTCACAGAAAGATTCATTCATTGTTTCATGTTTAGAAAACATATCACTCCATGTTTATTCTTTATTCTTGTAAAAAAGAAAAACATATTTTAAGTATATTATAAAGGGAATTTTATGACCACGCTTCCCCGGCTAGGTAAGCAACCCGCAGCACAGACTTGCTGTGCGGGTGACAAATACCTTAGAATGCATCCAATTGGCAATGGCGGTACGCCAAACTTTTTTACGGCCTGCGAGTTAAATTACATTTTAGATCAAATTTTTCATTAACGTTGGTGGAACAACTTTGTGTTATAAATCTATGCTGTTAAAACTAATATTTGACGTTGCGCGTCTGGTGGGGAAAATTGAAAATTGTATTGGGACACATTACAATAAGTAAAATATTTTATTAGAATTCTAAATATTAAAAATACTTTAAAAAAATAAAGAAATGTAGAATTATTTTTTAAGTCTTGAAATGATATAAATTTATGATTGAGAATCAAATTATCACGTTACAAATAAATTAATTTGTTTTATTCGTGCTGCAAGACTGCCGTCCCATGCCAGCCCGATCGAATGGAAAAGTATAGAAAAAGCCCCGCGAGGTAAGATAAGTTGGAAAGTGCAGCTCTAAGGAACGATAATGCAAAATACGACCTCAGTTTTTTTAGCGAATGAGTGATGAGTAATCCTATATTTTAATTATCATATTTCATCATTATATACCCCATGACACGTGATCTAAATATTCTTTACCTTTATTAAAAACACACACATCGCTTATATTATTTATTTACTTCACATATGATTTCATATTGATATGTCCATTGATCACTCAACAGTTCTAAGTAATTGTTTTTATCTGAATATTTTATGATATTCTTATCGAATTCAAATTCTTTATAAATTTATGTATCAGTGGTCTAGTTGTACATAAATTTGTAAAGAATTTGAATACAGTGTATGTATGTCATGTGTATGTCATACCTGTTACTTATCCTGTATTATGGAATATTGTGAGAAAAAATTTAATTGCTTTTCCATCTTAATTACCTGTTGGAAAGATGTTTCAGCGCGGTTGCCAATCTCCTAAAAAACTGAAAAAGGACATCACTGACCGAGGAGATTTGAGGTTAAACCTAATTTAATTGATGCCAAATGTTTAAAATTTATTGTTATCTCACCGTGTTCATCCCTCCCACTAAAATCATTTATTTTTTGATTAGTTATTTTATGTAATTCATACTAAATTTTAATTTGGTTGGTCTTAATTTGAATTCAATTAATAAATGTATAAAAAGTATCACGTGACTTTACGTTTTTCACACTAGTTAGAAATTTAATTTTCAAGTGAGTTGCACTATTCCAGCTGTCAAAACACATTTGAAGTTTATTATTTTGCAAAAATTCAGTATTAGATAAGCAGGGGGGTCTACCCAAAACCAGAAAACATGGTAAGTGGTCCACAAAACAAAAATGTTTGGGAACCTCTGATCTAGGAGAATGGAAACACATTTCTCCTTTTCATATATTTTCTGTTTTAAGATTATTCACATTATCTAGAAAGATCTTCCCTTTTTTAAAGTCATATATCTTAAATATTTTCTTATCTATCGCTAGGGCAATGGGAGGTATTCCTAAAATTAGCTGCAAGGCACGCGTTGTAAGAAATCTGTTGTATCCACTCCAGTGAATTAGGTAAAGATGTAGTATTTTGGTTACTTTTATGTTCGATTGGACATATTATTGATCCATACGTGATGACTAATATAAGGGTTCCTTACAAATCTTCCTCATATCCGTATTCAGTATTATAATGCCTCGTACCCCTGTTTTAACTCATAATATATTGAAACCTTTTCGTAAATGTAGTATACAATGAAGCAAGTGAATAGACCAGTAAAATTAACAAACTATAGTATAGAAGAAAAAATACTGCTAACATTGCCTTCACGGAAGTTTTAGATGAAGTATAGCTCACATTCAACTTCGGCGTTAACCCAATTGCAGACAAACTCTTAATTTTTGGGCAGCAATGCTGTCAGTCCACAAGTATTTTCTTTTTTTCTGTTGTACAAAATCAAAAGTTCGTTAACGTCGGAATATACAAGGAATTGAAACTATCCTATATAGTATAAGCCCCTAAGTTTAATTGCTGCGCTTTCGGTAATCAGAATGGAACACACATATTTACTACACGTATCTACAACTTTGAAACTTGTCGTAAAACAACTGATGAGTTAAAATGATACTTGACTTTGCCTAAAGCGTTTCCTGTATAATAAAATTCCAAGAAGGGGAACATTTCAATATCAAGTAACATTTTAAATTACAAATGGGCAAAAAACTTGACTCGCAAGCAAGCACTAGATTGTGTTGGTTCCATTTAGCTAAACTAAAACCATCTCGAGTGTAAAAACACAGTTCTATGGCAGCGATAATCAGAACTGTATTGGGATTTATTGTGAATAGTACTTGTTATTTAAGGTTCTATGAAAGCGAAGAAGTATTATGTACTTTTATTTTACAATCATTTATATAATAACCATCATAGCACAACAAGGGTCTCAAGTGCAGTGTGCAAGTGCATATATGCAAATGAAATTACAAAAATGATCTTAGTGAACTTATTTGAATCAGCATCTGAAGTGTAACAATTATAAGTTGCCATACGAGAGCGCAGTGGATAAATAAAATAGCTTAAAATAGCGTTAAAATAGCTTTTATTCACTAATGTGTCGTACAAGTATTTGTGGTTGATTACCTCAGTTAAGGATTCGATTTTTATTTTTATTTTCATAGCAAAGATGTATTTTATTTAAATTGCTAAATTTGGTTATTAAATACGTGAAACACTTAAGAATTTATAATTTTTCTTTGCATGTTTGATTTTTCGCTAAGATTTTTGAGATAAAATTCACATTCATATTTAATATTTTTAAAAGTGCATAAAACGAAGATCATAAATTAGATGTTTTTTTAACTCCTTGTATCTTTCAATAAGTCATGGTCAAGTCGCAAAATGCGTGTGTAGTTGGCCGTGATAATTTGTATCGATTCATTGATTCACTTTGAATGTGTGTTTATGTACTAAGGAATTAAATTTTAGGCTAGAAACGATTATATTTCAATGTAAGGGAAGGAAAAGTTATTTTTTTTATTTCGCAACAATTTTTTTATTATACATTTTAAACACATTTCCTTTTTTTCTAATGGAATTATCTATTTTTTATTTTCTTACATTATGTCCAACAATAGAAATACTTGTTTGATTTCAAAGAGAAATATATTTACTTACAAGGAAAACGCACTATTATTTTACTGTGAATATTATTAGTACAGAATTTTAAATGAGTATGGAATGTATGTTACTCATGACTAGATATACTACATGAAAATCATTTATACCACCAACTTGAAGAAAAATATTTTAGAATGTTTATTAGAAAGGGATATGAAAAACGTACTTCAAATTGAAAATTATTTCCGTTTTTCAACATGTCATGAAAGGATTATGAAAAAAAAAGATTTATGTTACAAATTTTTACAATAAATTCAGAGGAATTTTAGTGAATATTTTTATTGCTACCAATTATATGGTGCAGCAGGAAAAAAACTATTTTCTACTTTTGGGTCAAATGTTTACTCGTTGAATTGTTTCAATGCAGCAATAAGGTTTTATGCTCTAGATGGCTTGGCACGGACGCGGTCCACATAGGGTGGTGGAGGGGTTTATGTTTAATTAACACCTATGTTTAATTGTTGCGGGAATCAGAACTCTCACACACTTCTAGTCGTACAGACTGAAATTTTTTTAAATTCATCTAACAGAGTTGTGAAATGAACGGAAAAATTCAAAGAAGTTGAATAGATCTACATAGGTACCTTTTACGAGAAAAAATTCTCATAAGATAGCGTTTAATATGTTGATGAGACCCTCGATGCAAATGCGCAAACGTTGCCGAGAAGATACCCTCCGTGTTTTCCATAATAGACATCGGAACATGTCTAGAGTGAAGCCCTCCGCTGGGCTGACCCCCCGCAGGTGAACTTGCAGGGGAGCAGCCCTAAATGGGGATCTGTTGGTAAGAACCCTAGCGAGCGAAGTAAGTCGGGTAAACGCTCCAGTGCTTGATGTCCCAAGCTCAAAATCTAACTAATTTGCTCCAGAAGTCAGTTATTGCATCTTAACGTTATAAATTCTGAATAACTCTGTTTATTTATTCAAATATTAGAGAAACATGTTACACATTATTAATTCACAAAATAGTTTACCATGTGTTGAGGGTTAACAAATACTTTCTTAATTTTTTATTATTTTCACTTTATTTTACTTTTTATTTAGCAATATACTATAGTTTTCTATATTATATAAATTTTCTACATTATCTAAAACTTTCATAATCTTTTCTAAGTAATATTGAAGAAAATATTTTGCCCGCATTATTTTTTTGAAAAAAAAAGCATTAAAATAAGTGTTGTAGTAGTCGACACTAGCTGAGCCAATGGTCAACAAAATCCCATGTCGACTACTAAACAAAGGCTCCTAACAAAAAATATAACTTTCAAAATTTCATTTTTTACTAGTAATATTGAAATTTTTAAATCAACTATTGTTACTGAATTTGTGGAGCGCATTGAGGTCGTTATCAAGATGCATCGGAAGTCGTCATGGTGTCGACCTCTAAAAATACACCCACAAAAACATAGTCGTTGCAGAGTCACCGTCATACTGTGACAACCAGAAGACGAAAAGTTGCAAATCTCTTGACCTACCTTCGCCTTAAAAATTAGTGTTATTTACAGACACAGAAATCTGAATTCGAATACCGTTCACAGATTTCCACTAGAAAGATAGCCAATGACCCAGAGCGATATCTACAATAACTTTTTCACCAATATTAATATTTCTGCGTTGAGTTTCATATCATCAGTTTCAAACTACAGAACACCAACAGTCTTGGGTTTGGCATACACCAC
>NNCF01129780.1:49059-172015 GCA_002313205.1 Laupala kohalensis | reverse complement strand
GGTTCTGATTTAAACTTTTTGGCTTGGCAATTGCGGCAAATTAAATCCATTTTTCCTATGTTGATACTGGCGTGATGTGCGTAATCTATGTGAGGGTCATAGAATAATGCTTCACACTGTAAATCGGAGTATTCATCAGTTCGTGAACGTCTCGTTCTATCTCTGATTTGTTGCAGCCTGACCTCACGTTGTTGTTGTGTTTCAGAGGCTCTGAAAGTTGCAGCTCGGCTATTGTTGTTGTTTCTATGACAGCAAAAAAGTAAACAAATTACTTACATACATACAAACATTCTCCTTTATGTATATAGATATATACATACATACATACATTCATATACATTACTTTACATTGATTTATAACTTGACAGTTAATCACTGTTACAGTGTAACAGTTTTTGTTGAAATCTGATATAATCCTATTTACCTTCGCTGTCCTTGATCACCAGTACCACTACCATTTTCACTCGAATTTGTTATTTCTTGCAATACAAAAAAGTAACGCCTTTTTTGCTATTCACTTTGCCAAGAATAAAAATACTGAAATAAAAGCATAATTTGTTATATTTTATTATTTGCTGATCAATGAGAGAATAGTGGCTTGTCATTTGTCATTTATTTTAAGCCAAATAGTTTTGTATTCATCATTCATTAACGTCAAGTTTCTATGATGTATTAGTTATTTATTTAGGTCAAATGAAACTTTTTATTCTTATTTTCACTACGTTAAATAATGAATGATTTTTTAGTTTAGCTTTATTTTATCCTCTGAATAAAATTATTGCCAACCCTGCTACAGGATACTGCAACGAGTCTACTTTACACAGTGGATCCAGGAAATCATGTGACATATCAGATTTAACTGTGTTGTATACAACAAATCACTGTGTTGTATAAGATTTATGTATATATTCGTTTTCTTACTGGGGCTTAACGGTTTGCCGACATCGAGGTCGTTGGAGCCCTAAATTTTTTGCACAGGTGGGGAATATGTTGTTACGCGCTAAGGAGACCCGATATGTCTCACCGAATCACTCGACCATACCCACTAAGAACCCTCCTGAAATACCATAAATCCAAACATAAAAAGGCAAAAAAGAGATGCGAAAGTTTCCGGAAACACAAAATCCGAAAACAAAGAAAGATGTCAATTTAGAGAAAAAAGTAAATTTAAGGAAAAGGAAAGGAAAGAAGGATTTAAATCCAAACCCTCCCGAGAACTTGTGGGATGTGCCCCGATTCATTTATGGATTTCAATAATGACATACGAATAGATCAAATACTGTGCCAAAGGCCACATTCCTCGAGGAATCTAAAAAGGCGTATCAAAATCGGTTCTTTTTGCCTAAGCAAAACGTCCAAACTGTTGGGTAGATTGTGTCTCTATATTTGAGACACTCCAAAAGAAAGTGTTCCACCGTAAGTGTTGTGTTGCAAGTTTCAAAGATGCGGGAGGTTCACCGCGTAAGAGATGACAATGGGTAAGATAGCAGTGGCCAATACTTAGACGTGTAAGGATCACTTCTTCACGTCCGTTCGCACGGGGTAAAGACAACCAGGTCTTAATAGAGTCTTTTACCTTCCTCAGCTTGAAGGTGCCATTTTGCCATTCGGCTTGCCATGTCCCAAGAAGAGATGATCTTATGGCAACATTTGAACCTGGCATAGCAACAATTGTTGAAAGGTCAAGGACTGCCCTCTGTGTTCCCCGCTTCGCTGACTCATCAGCTCCTTCGTTACCCATAATACCCACGTGCCCAGGACTATTTCAAAATTTAGAACTACTAAATGGCTTATTAGATTCTGTATAGTTAGTGTAAGGATGTCAGAAGTGAACATTAAAGACACTGATCAAAGAGCACTCATTGAGTCACTGCGTAGAACCACACGCCGTATTGAAGATAGCTGAATGAACTTCAGCGCCTCAAGGATTGCATATTTTTCCGCAGTGTACACACTGCAAAAGAACGAGTGGCGTATTCGTATTTATATCTACTTTTGTATATACTTATCTATATATTTTTGTATTTATTGTTTATTGCAACAGACAATTGGTCTTTAACTACTCCTAAATGCAACTACAAATTCATCAGACTAAATTCCAGGGTATAGTATGCACAACCCACGGAAATCAAGGAATTATTTAGTGATGAGTGGGCCCTCAGTCCCGCTAATATAATAAATCTAGTTATTTGTGAATTGTTGGTGACGTGTTCAAACAAGATAGAAACAATATCAAATGTGAACTAAAGAAAATTGAGCCAAATCATCGTATGCACCTTTATCTATAACTAAATTTCTTGTCGTATTAAAATGAACAGTAAACTTCTACTCCTTATGGGATTGTACCTTCATAGCTTGTAATAAAAATCCTCACTACGAATCGAAACAAAAACATGTTCTAAATCTGGAAAATTGTTGAAGTTTCTGGAACGAAAATCCGCTTTGTTCCAAAAATACAATATTGTGTTTTATAAAATGCAGCTAATGCGATATGAGATTATGGCATCAATCTACACGATACTGTCCGTCAATCGAACACAGTACAAAATTGTGACGAAAAAAGTACTGAAGTTCTAATCAAAATAATTTCGCTTGCAGCTCTCGCTGCAAGAAAAAAAAATTCAATAATTCAAATTTATTTTCAGGTACTGACAGTAGCATAAATAGTAACCAGAAAGTGTTGCAGATATCAGAAAAGCCATGCTAACCTGCCTCATTTTCTTGCTTTTATTATTTGGATAGCGGTGAAGAAAAAAGACTATGATTTGAACTTAGTGTTTCACTCACTTGATTTGCTAATGGGTGACGTTACTCTCATAGTAGTATATTGATAATTGATATGTATAAATATATAAATAAATTACAAATAATATTGTTCACGGTGGTGAAGGGTCCATGGATACTTGCTCATTTGACGATGAATTCTGACCATGATTTTTTCTTGAGATGAGAATACGTTTTACTACGAGTATACACACAACTACAGAGCTTATGAACAAAAGAGTACTTCGAATTCCTCCTTCGCTTAATAGGAATGTACAGGTAGTTTTTACAAGAGTTCTTTCTGTACTTGATGCTGCACGGATGTAATTTTTTTCAACTTTACGAGACGTCAACAAATTACACTTCATGTAACAAAAACAACAACAATTGATTAATACTTATGTCACACATTATGTAGATTAACTCTGTGTGTATTTTAAATCTTAAAAAAAAAAAAAAAACTCACCAAGGAGATGGTGCTTGAGGAGTGAATTCGTCTTGAGAATCTGGTGATTACGACAATAAACTAATTTACTATCCGGAAAAAGCAAGGAAACATCCCATCAATTCCGATCAAGAGCCCTGAGGTAGAGGTGGATTGATCATTTCTGCACCCTTTAAGATAAAGAGTAAAATAGTTAATTACATTTTATGATATCAACATAACAACAAATGTATATTAAATAGAGTAATTTTTTTAAAACAAATAGTCCAAAGTCAAAGTCAAACTATCCCACAATATGCCCCGAAGTTGCCGAAGGGGTTTACGGAAGGTAGAACTCCTTGGCCTCGACCCTAGGTAACAAATAGGTACTACCATTCAATCTTTATATTCATCGGAAAACATTATAACTAGCTTATAACTCGTAACTATTAAAATAACTCTAAATAAGAGATTAATGGCAGCGGAAGTCGCTCAGTCTTAGACGGTTTCGATTCGTTACGTATGTCTTCGTTTTTTGCATTACGTGTTTCGGTCCACGTTTCCCAGATCTGACTCTGTTTGCGTCTGCGCTACGCAATGATAGTAATCATAGAATATGTCTCGTCTGTGTTTCGAAAATGACACGTGAGTGTCCATCCCCGCGTGCACGAGAGACCCCAAGTATCCCCTTTTTCACGAGAGGGGTCCTCGTGTAATAGAGACTCCATCAGACGTCCTCCTCGTCACCGCGACTCTACCAGAAACCCTTCTAATTCTCCAAACCATGGTATTTACGTTACCTTCTCCTACTCCTCAAGCGCTTACACCTCTTTTTCTCCTCTTCATATTTTGATGGGTTGTTTTTCTTACTAACTGTTAGAGCAGAAGAGCTCTTGTCCATATTGTAGGCTTGTTTTCAAGGGTATATAAAAATGTAGATAAAAATACAGACGTTCCAGATGTGTTAGCGTGCGGCGCTTTATGGCTTCCACCGACTATCATATTTTGCTGTTTTTTTGGATTCTTTGCAGAAACTAGAAAAGTCTATTGTTTTCCATTATATGAGATTTTGACCCTCTACACAATCATTCTAGACCAAAAATGATCTTACTGTATACAGTATATCCACTATGTAATTTCCTGTAGTTGGGTCTGGCGGGATTATTGTAAACAATGTTTGATATTTCTTTCTCACGCCTCAATTTAGATGCATTACTTCATAATAATAAATACGTCTTTTAAAATAAAGCTTTATTTAATCCGTGAACTAAAACGAATAATAATAGTTAAGGTTTTTATTAAGGTAATGCAATGTCAAATGCTAATTCCTCCATTCATACAAGTATTCATCGTATATTTCACATTAGTGGATTCAAATAAAAATAAACGTACTTACTATATTTATCTCTGAAAATGGTTTAAATTTTTTTGATTGAATTATTTGTCTTCAAAAAGTTTGTGGTGCGAAATGTTTTTAACAGTAGATACAAATTAATTTCGTAGGACAGTGATTGGTTGGTAAGTAAGGACTTGCCAAAAAATGTCCTTTCTTTAGAATTCACGCGATAAGCTTTTTGAAAACAAACAATTCAACATAAAATATTAAATCATTATCAGCGATAAAGGTAGTAAAAAGGTTTATTTTATTGGGATCTACTAATGTGAAATATGGATGGAGGTTTTAGCATTAGACACTGCATTACCGTAATAAAAACCTTATCTTCGTATATTCGTTTTGGTACATGTATTAAATAAAAGGTTTTTTATTGTTTTACTATTCGAATTTGTTTATTAATTTGTCGTAATAGTTAATATTTCTTGTTCACATGTTCACAATATGAAAAAATCTTTTTAAACACAAACTTAAGTTTAATATAAATGTATAACATAAAGGGAATTGCGTCTGTGTTATACACCTTTCGATAGTATTAACATTCTTTTGAGAATCGATCGTAATGATAGGATAAGAATTTTATTAGCTGTTTGTAATAATAAGACAAGAAGTTAGAACAAAAAAGGCGTTGGTTATGAAATTAATTATTCTTATTTGTATATGAAGAGACAGATTGCATTTCAGACGACGCTTCCCGGAAATAATCCGACACGAGTTATCTCAAAATAAGATCGTAATTGATAAACTTAAAAAAGGTTTTATTTCAGTTACATACCATAATCTGGCATTGGCATCGGGTTTATTTATGTGTGCCTTAACTCAATAGGTTTGAGGTAAATGATTTAAAATTCATTTCCAAGATATTACCTTTATACTAAATATACTAACCGATTAACAGGTGAAGGTACATAAAAACTTGTAAAAATATACTTTTATGCACTCCCACTTCTTAAACCTCTTGTAACGAAAATTCCAAGCATATAATATCTAAAACTTATTCGTCTATTTACAATTACCCCGCGATTTATCAATTGATCCGTAGGCAACGGAGTAGTTGCAAACAAAGAATTATGACTGAAGGAAATTTAAATTGTATTTCGACCCTCCTATTATCATGACTACATTAATTCGCATTCGACATTTATTTTAGTAACCCCATTTTAATTGTGTTTTTATGCAACTGCTTTTTAAAACACTGACTAATAGTTCTATTAACCACTTTAACTGATTTTTAAAAAAAATTGATCTCAAACCGTTTACGTGTGGCGGCCTTTTTTGTCCTGCCGCGCGCGCGAATTTTCGCGTTTGTTGGCATTTACATTACCTCCCATACCTCATGAACAATTTATCCTATAATTCTCAAATAAAAACAATTGCAATAATAACATTTCATTGTGTACACTTTGTTCAGTATATATTTTGTCTATATATTTTACTTCGAGGAGGAAAGTTCCTCTAAACTTGGATATCAAAACTAAACAAATTTCACTTTTTATGAATTTATTGCAAAAACGGAGGGGTACATACCACTTAATATTTTTTAGGAGTGTGGATACATATTAGTAGTATTACACAAAAAAGTACAAAAGTTCTTACTTTTACTCTTTATTTTTTACAAATTTGTAAAAAATGATTTTTTTTGTCAAGTAGAGATTTAAATGTCTCCTTTCTCCTATGGGGCTGACGATAAAATTCTGAAAATCCCACGTCTCGCAGTATTTTGTATCAGATTCGTGAAAAGTAAAACACATACTTGTATATTGAGCTAGTAAAAACGTTACAGCACCTCAAATATGAAGAAAAGTACAACTAAAAGGAAAAACGAGCTCTCAAACATCACGGTTGTCTGACTTTGATTTTGTAATTTTTATATTATTTTATGATCAGAATAAAGTTGTAAGAGTGTAAAAACAATTGTCTTATAGTTTTCACATAAGAAAATATTTTGAATGTTTTATTTACGTCATGAATATTAATACTAAAAATGACATCCCGTTCCAAAATGAACTGTCACTTGAAATGGATAGCAATAAGTAACAGACCACAAATATACGAAAATTATTGAAAATTAATTAAAAAGTTTCACAAAGCTAGTTATTTAATTGCTTTCGTTGTTAAATTGTTTAATATTTTATTGCATTTTTGTTTAAATTCAGCTAACATTACCTCGCTTTAACGTAGAGCATGTGCACTAGTGATTGGTATCATAAGATGAAATTCTTTACTTAATCTAATTTCTGTCAATTGATGAAATTTCAGACTTCAGTTTTTGTTTCTTTTCGTGGAAGTCTTCTGATACCCTGGTAATTTTTTAAAGGAGTTATCGAACTGCTAATAGAAATACTACTTTTCCTTAAATCATTTTTTGTATCAGTTGTTAATGTTCAGAATTGAATGAGCCAACACTCGACATGAGTCTTTTGGATGCACATAACGGTGAAAAATACGTTATTTATTCTTATTATGTTTACTCTTATTATGTTATTATGTTTATTCTTATTATATTATGTTTACATCAACATAAATGACTTCACATTTTTAGTGATACCCCGTACCTGATTAATACAAATTATTACACATCATTAATAGACGGTTTTATTGAACTCTCAAATGATAAGGAAAGAGGCAGGGAAAATATATTTTTTATTGTCGAGCGACCACTTCTGAACCGTTTCGTATGGATTGACCCTCCAGTGAACTTACGAGTGTCATCAATTCATTAAAAAATTAACTTTCAGCAGGGATAGATGACATACCTGAATTTATTGTTAAATATTCGTCCCGCGTGGTTCAAGTTGGAGTGTGTTATAAACAACCATGTTCATTCTTCTGTTAAAATTCTTTCAGTTCTTCTACATAAACGAAGGAATGTTTCCGATTATTGTGTAAAAAAATGAAATAAAGCAGAAGTTTTAGTGCTCCTGGTGGAACTAGAATTCGATAGTTCATGTGTGATCACTTTAGATAACTTACTTTGCTAGTGATGACGTTTCTCCAGTTTCTAAAATTAAAAATTAGTGTTCTCACTCGCAAGAGTCTTCTTTTTCTGGAGTCATTGTGTTACAAGTCAAGTTCGTAGTTACTGGTAGTTAAAAAGGCTCAAAATTAGGAAATGGGGATTTGGGACATAGTCGATTGAGGATCCTATTACATCTACAAATCCTTCCCATTGAGAAGTTTTGCGATGGTGGCGCTACGTATTTTCTTCCCGCAGGGGACAAGAGCCAAGAGGTGCAATATTAGGGAAGCGAGCGACGGTACCTGGAAACTGCCCTAAACAGTGAACTGTGCGGAACTCTCGCATCTGGGAGCCTTCTCTCTCCCTTTGTTTCCGCCCTTCATGTATAACCGACCCCCTCCCTCCCTGCTTCCGCTCCTTTCCAACAACGAGGCCAAAGACGCACTATGTGCGGCGGTGGTCTGGTTGCCATGGCGACGCCACTGCGGGCGCGCAGATTGCACTATGAGCGAGTGCTCGTTCCCCATGCGCGCTAATTGGCGACGCGTCTGCGCTCCCAACCGAGGAAGCTGTGAACTAACGTTAGCCGACAAGCGGTTTGAGTTTTCAGCTAGCTTTACGTTCATGGGATATCTACTTGTCTGGTTTGACTCTTGAACATGATGTTATGCTTTCTGGAATTCCAGAAATGCTGTACTTACTTGTTTTACTTTGTTTTTCTTCCTTTTCTCTTTTACTATCATAAGAATAGAAATAAATAAATTGAAACGCAATATATTCCGTTCTTAACACGGTCCTTTACATTAGCTATATGCGATTTGATATCTTAATGAATATTTCTTTCATAAAAAGATAATACATTTTATGACAAGATTTGGGTCACTTGATGGGGACCAGCAAATACTAAGTAAATTGTGGAACTATATATTTGTCTATTACAAAAATGCGCGTAAATTTTGTCGTTAGCTAGTTCATATTTCAGAGTTTATTAATATCGAGTCATTTTGACGGAGGGAAATACAAGTACACGCCCACGTTATTAGTGTGTGACATAACCTGATCAAGATGAAGGTTTTGAAAATGATATTGCATTCAGAACGATAATATACAATACTTCTCGCGATCCTCCCTCAAAATACCCCTCTTCCTTTTGATTCTCATTTGTGGAACGTATCTCCATCACAAAGTGCATTTTGCTATCGGGAGAAGTGGGGAGGAGGAAGGACTCGAAGTGTGGACCGTAGAAAGAGTTCACTCTCTAAATGCAGGATAACTAACAAAGACCTTGAATATCAATTTAAATTCATTAAAATCGTTTGGAGGGTTTTGAGGGATTGATTCATTGTTTTACAAAACGTCTACATGGTCCTTTCCTAAGCGCTGAGGAACTCATTGAATTATTAATCCCTCTGCTGTGGAGACTCTCAGTCAACATTTTGCTATATCGAAAGTTTGGAGGGTAGGTATATACATCGGAGCATGTTAAAAACTCCAAATAAGTCACCCTAGACAGACAATAGGAAGAGGAAGAGCAATAGTAGAGCTGGGAATCAGTCTGGGACGTTGAGACATCAGAAAAAATGGGACAGGTTCTCATTGGATTTTGATGTACGTCAGACCAGTAAGGGACTGAGCTTTCATCCTATTGGACTGCTCTGACTCCTTCCTTCTATGTTCGAGAATTAATTTACTGATTATTGTACAATATATTTTTCTTTCCACCCACTAACGATACCTTCATTAATGTTGTCCATTAACATTGTTTGTTCGGTCATGTTGGTGGGTAATATTCTTAAGATTCATGACGCTTTCTTTTTACTAAGTGTCCAATTGAGATTTTTGTTTTGAAACTACTAACTGATCGATATGAATTACATCGTGGGAGATAGTCCATTATTTGGTTTTATACTTACAATATTTTATATTGATAAAAGTTAGCCCTAGTGCCAAACATGATGATATGAAAATATATATCAAGGTATCATTACGGAAGCTGCATTTCATCTCTATAGTTGTTTCAAGTATAAAGAAGTAAAAGTCAAGGCAAATAAATATCTTAATGAATTATAAATTAAAGCAAAAATTGTTAAGAGCCAACATGAGATAAAACAAGAGACTGTAACGCGAGGTCTGAAATACGGAGAAATAAGGTAGTAAGTCAGACTCAAGATGCTGGAGAATGTATAGCAGCGACTGACTACTAAAGGCAAACGAGTTGAATTTTCGAAACAATGACCTTTGGAAACAAAAAGGATTGAAAAATTATTTATTTAACATTAGCAACAAACGACATTATAAAACATGAGAACAACAATGTGTTGCAACCAAGTACTAGTTTGCATATTATGAACAAATTTTCAACATATTTCAATTTTTTTCTTCAAATGTTTGTAGAACTTGCATAGTAGGTCACGAAGGATTTCAGGTTACACTCTACTCCATAGAATGCAAAGAAATCACTCGACACATTTATTCAATGTATCTATATCTTGAAATGACCATGTACTCGAACAGTGTTAGAACGAACGTTCGAAACGGGATAACTAATCCACTTGATTTACAATATGCATCATACTAATACTTAACAGCGATGGATTTCAGTCACGCGCGTTGTTGCCAATGCCGTATTCAGACGTCAGCTGAAGAGTCCATCCTGTTAAAGCTATACCAGTCAGTGGAGTGATACGGTCGGTATCAACGCGAGTGACTGAAATCCATCGCTGGTCGCTAATTGAAAACATGGTTTTATTTATCACTAGCTGGAGTTTACGTAAATAGTTTTAAATGCTTGTAGGTTAATCTAATGACATTATTCTGAGTGCGACAATATAAATTTTATTCCTAAGTAAGTGTCAAGTCGTTTTTAGCAGTTTTCGAAAAAAATTAATAACCCATTATATTTTGCATGTAAAAGCTTGAAATTAATAAATATTGTCACAAACACAACCTTAATCATTTGATGCACAAGAATTATTTTTGTCACTCTTAATGTATTATATAAAAAATAATGAAGTCGACGTATCGGCAAAAAGCGTGAAAATATCAAATCTTTCACTTGTGTATATGCTTAACCAAATTACAAATCGAATGGTGGTAACTGTGTTTTTCTGCGATTTTCGTTGTATTATTCACAGCTATTACAAGTCAGACATCTATAATAAAAAATCCGATAATAAACGCGTATCACAATGTTAAAGATAGACTGAACGTCAAGGCGATACTGCCCTTTTTGTTGTTTAATTAAAAGAAAATACTTACACATCTATAAAAAGTCCAATATTTTGCATTTACCGACTTGTTTGGAATAAATTTCAAATAAAACTACATAGGTTCTTATGGAGACAACTCTAAAACTACCTTAAACGAACTGTATTTTTAAATTGTGAAAGATAGGCGGTGAAACGAGCAAAAAAAATCGTACACGTCGGGCATTCATTGTAAAAAAAAAGTAACTCCAAAAATCAACATCATTTGCCGATGGAATAAAAAGTTATTTATCAAAAACTGCAGGAAAACATGGTAAAACCAGAATTGCCACCATTACGCAGTAAGGAGATTCTGTTCGGTTTCATTCGGAAGAGCGCGAAGTTTGAATTTCTCACACCATGATGAGTAGAGTTGTCAAGCAATTTAAAACATTCTGAATGATTGATAAGCTACTATACAAACAGAATTAGGTAATTTATAAATAAATTAGTATTTTTCGTTAATAAATAATTTTGTAATATAAAATAATGTATCTATAGAAAACATTTTTGGTTAAATATACCATTTTTTAAAACAATTTTAATGTTTTAATGGTTAAAAATAATAATAAATGTAATATGTCATTAAATAACTTTCTTATTTTATTATGTTTTTCAAATAAGTTTTTTTTATCAATTCATGTAACGCTAATTAGTAACAAACAGTACTTGTTATGAATCAATTTTTTATATAAAAATTAATGTTATAATAAAAAGTAAATAGAATCATAACTGTGGACGAATATATGTGTGTGTGTAAACTATGTATATTATGCCTGTAAATAAATAAATAAATATATCTTATTAAATTATGTTCTTGAATAATTAAAGTTAATAATAAATGTGAGATGCTGAAATGAATAATACAAAATATTACTTTATTTTAGGGCATATTTCATTTGCTATGTACATTTTTATTAATTTTTCACTTTTGTGTAGCGCTATAGAACGTCTAAAAAAATGAAATTATATTTTAGTGTAATCAAGGATATTAAATCAATCAGTTTCCGATACATTTTTTTAACGAAAGAAACTACCTTTTTAACAATATCTTTTCTTACAGTAATCCTGGGCTTCCTGTCTACTTTAACGCCCAAAGAAGTCACAATACCTTTTTATCCGTGCTGCTTACATTCATTTAAGAATTCATCATTCAATACAACATGTTTTGCCATTCTTTTCAACATTGTTGCTGAAACCACTCCCCGCAAACGACTCAATGATGGCAAATTTTGGTTCTGCTTTTTCAGAGAAACTTGATTTTCATTTTTATATTTCAGTGTAATGTTTTCATTCTGAGAGTAATAGCCTTATAAAATGTAAATAGAAATAATACCTAACCAAATACATTATGATTAATTACTTAAGAATGAATTGTGCATTGGATTTACACATGTGATTGCAAAATTTACAAAGAATGCGAAATTCATAGCATCAAAACGCAAACCGTCATCAAAAGATGTCAGAACAATTAATTTCAAATATACAACGACCAAATATATTTTAACAATAGTCTAAGTGTAATAAACACTATTTTCATGAACCGTTCATTGACTCCGCGATTAAAACTCATCATAAAAACTATTTGTATGCTTTTGTCTATTCTCGTTTTCAATTTGAAATAAACTTCAGAGTTACGAGAACAGCCAATCACAGCGATCACAGCAGGGAGCACGAGACAGAAGCTGAGCGTAGAGATAGTGAGAGCAGCGAGAATGGAACTTAATTTAAAATTGATAATTTTTTTTTCATTCTACAAATGGTTGTGTTACTAACTTCGGCGTTCAATCTACCTTGAGGTGTGAAATTCGTATCCAAATGCATTCGCAAAATTGGCGGAGTTAGTGAATGACTTAACACTCAGATTTTGAGAAGATACGTATCGACCTTCGGATTCGGAAGCTCATAAGAATTGAAGCATCTCGTTTTGAAATCTGTGACTTTCATGTGTTTGTGTTTTCATTTTATTTAACATTATAAAGACGTTTACGGGAAGGTTTGAGTGATATCGCTTTTCCTCCATGGGTCATATTATGTGAAGAGGATAACAAAAAGTACTTCAATCCTTCAAATTGTTCCTCCCTTGCTTGAGTTGTACTTATGGTTCTTAACACAAATATAAAGTGATTTTATGTACGAAGCCTAGGTTCTGACTTTTGGGCTTTCAAAGATTTGGTTTCATACGAAGTAGCGCTAGTTTCGAGTACAATTCTTCAGTCAAAGAAACAAAAAATAAATTAGGGTGTATTTTATAGGAAATAAAATGCTCCTTTCTTTTATGATATTAATTTTGAAGTTAATATTTTTTTGTACAGGAAAACGCTCAGGTCTCTGATTTTTATCTAAGTCCGTGGCTCAAATAAATGGTAAAATTCCTTACTAACATTTTAACTCTATTATCCCTTAGTTGATAAATTACGTCTGTTTGATAAATTGTTTACTAAAGGAAGTATTTATTTGTTAATACAGACAAAATATACAACTACATTTGTTAATATCTAGTGTATAAATACGTTATGATAGACTGCCCCACACCCAGCCTCTCCCTTTTGCCCTCTTCCTCTAGGAAGAGGCGATTGGTCGGTGAAACTGTTGATCTACACAGTTTCTTTTGTAAGAATAGCGACAGACCGACAAAGTCTCGCTTCCTATTAATGAAGTGTATGGAAGAAGAAAATACTTTTAAGTCAATTAGTTCAGTCCGTCTTGCGAAAGCAATTGACGATATTATCGGAAAGCTTCAGTCTGTCGTGCGCCAACGAAATGGTGAAATTCTGTTGGAGGCACGCACAGACAAGCAGATCGAGAGTATTTTGAAGTTACAAGAAATTGCTGGTCTTAAAATCAAGGCCTTAACACATCCTGTCTTGAACATGTGCAAAGGCGTCGTAAATTACGAAGACTTTGCACATGAGTCAGACGAAGACTTGAAGGCATTTTTTGAGCCCCAAGGCGTGGTAAACGTCCACAGAATTAAGAGGAAGTTTGGGAAAGTTAGTCCCCACCTCCACACGGGTTCTGTTATTTGACAAACCTTCCCTACCGGAATTTATATCCTGCGGTTTCTATACCATGCAAGAGCGTCAATATGTACCGAGTCCTCTGCGCTGCTTTTAATGCCAGAGATTCGGTCACACAGTCCGACAGTCACCCTGCAAAGTGTGTGTTAATTGCGGACAGCCGTCGCACGAGTCGTCTGTCTACTCGTCGCCTCCGTTCTGCGTGAATTGTAAGGAAAGACATCCTTCCAATTCCAACAACTGCGCAAAATACATCATGGAGAAAGACATCTAAAGAATCCGCGTTATGGAAAGGATGTCTTTCTCCGAGGCCATGCGTCGGTACCTCATAAAAAATCCGGTAAATATAACCAAATCTTTTGCAACAGCAGTCAACGCACCGAAACCATCTACAGCATCTTTTGGCTGTCAGGTGGTTTTGGAGGTCATAGTAAAACCAAAGATGTGTAATTCTGGTGTTCAGGCATCATTGGATGATCCTTATGTCTTAAAAGACGAATTTCTGGGGTGCAAAATCCTTATACCTACAAAGTATAAGGTATCACCCAAACAAAAATCTAAATCTGTATCTGTTTCCACCTCTACCTCAACTTCACCTAACACTCAGAAAGCGAAACCCGCGAAGAAACAATCCCCCCGAAGAGAATCTCGGGTTCGTCCCAGGCGGAGAACTCGCTCCCCTCAGTCCCGAAAAACTGACGCTTTGAAGTCGAATCCCCATGTCGCATCAACTTCCTCTAGTCACAGCCACTCAGGGAGCAGAAATAGTGGACTTGTTATGTCCACGAGTGATCATTCCAGCAATTATTTGGATATACTGTAATTCGGGAGGGTATTTTAGTGGGTATGGTCGAGTCATTCGTTGAGTCCCACACGTGGGGAGAGTCATGTTGACTCTCCTTAATGTGTAACTGCATTTTCCCTACCCATACAAAATTTTAGGGTTCTAATGACCTTGATGTCGGTGAGCCGTAAAGCCCCACAAAAAGGTATGACAGAATGTTTGTAAATTTTCTTTATCGCGATATTTGTTGAAAGGAATTGTGTTAATATGTTCTTTTCGAAAAACACTAAACAGTTTTACTAAATTAATTAAAAATTGTTTCTTTATCCAGATAAAGAAAAGTATTTTATGAGGAATAACGCTAATGAAAGATAAAGGAAAGGGAGCCCCTGCGTACCTCAATGCTTGCAAATTTTATATACATCTCTCTGATGAGCAATGAGTATTAGAATCGACTATTTCGGGAATACGATTTTCCTGATTATTTCACAGATTTTGTCTAAAATCTGTATTTTTTCGTTGGCATAAATAAATTTCCTGGTAGTAGAAATGTCTAAAAGACACAAGTCTAACATAAATCTCTCGATTCTGGGCGTCCAATAGCAGTCGCATTTTAATTTTAACTTCAACCAACGTCAAAAACACCCAAAAAATCGCTCTTTTCAAAAATGCAATTACTTGGATTAATTGACAAATATTACCGAGAAATTTTTTTTTCGTGACGAAAAGTATCTATAAACATAAAACTAACACGAATCTATCGATTCCTAGCAGTTGATCAACATTTTTCTAGGGTTGAGTATACCAGAAAACTTTCGAGGAAACCCCAGAATTTCACCATTTTCAAGCAGCAATATCTGAAAAAGGAACTTTTGCCCAAACTCGCCGTTGAGGTCACATATTTTGGACATAAAAAGGGTGATTGAGGTCAATTTTCAGCCATTTTGGTTCTGGGAGAAAAACGTTATGCTCGTTTCAAAATCACCATTTTCGCGACATGACGTGACTTAGAAGTGTGATAGAGGTGCGCTATTAGGAGCAATCGAAACTATACGATTTCCCTGAAATTTTGACGCCGGATGGGAAACATTAGGACAGATTGGGTCAATTCTGCAACGATTTTAAGATGATCATTTTTCACGAATAACACCCTTTGGAATCCTAAGTATTGGAATGGGGCCGGTTGAGCCTACATCACCAAAAAATAGACACAAAAACGAAAAAAAATGCCGCCAGATAGAGGTCGAACGAATAAAGTAGCGCTGAGATATCGTAATTTAAAAATAGCGAAAAAGTGAAATTTTTAAGGATTTAAAAATTTTTAAAATTCATATCTGGTGTCGCGGAGGTCCTGAAGAGCTGTAACTTCGGGAAATGACATTTTTCATCACCAATTTTTCAATATCTTTATTCCTATCTACTTCAATTACCTTGAGAGTATTTAATTACATTTTCTTAAAGTGCAAGAAAAAATGTATGAGTTTACTTCGGTGTTGATTTGTATGTCATTTGTCAATTTGTATTAATTATTTTTAGAGTTTTGTGACAACTATTTTATTGTGTATAATATCTAAAATAAAACTACATTGCAGACAAATTGCTTACCACTTAAAGTTGAAAATTACTTTTAACGCAGACTAAATATATAAATATTTTTATTATAAAATATCTAATAATCTAGTCTATAAAAATACGCATATATTTCTTCCGTGTACCCTACACGAGGATAAAAAGTATATTTGTTGATTTTCTTTATAGTGATATTTGTCTACGGCAAATTTAAGCAATAGTTCTTTGCAAAATAGTATTTTTAGAACCGTTAAACAATTTATACAAGTTTGTCATTATTTCGCGAAATAATCCCGATATATCGATATTTTCTTTCGATATATCAATTGATCGATATAATATATTTTTAAAATATCTATATTCTTTTTTCGACATCAGCATCTGTAGGAAAATGTATTAAAGCTGTTTAATTTTGAATTTAATTTTGCTGTAGAAAGAGTATAACATATTATACGCAAATTCAATGTAGAAAAGAACACCGAAAGTTATGAAACGAAAATTGTAACAACCCGAAGTAAAACTGGAACTTAGTAACCATTATTATTCAACAACTGCTATTCAACAACAAGCTGCTCTCGACCTGGAACTTCGAAAGCCATTCCGATAATAGTTTTACACATATAGTTCAATGATAATATTTTGCATGTGCAAAAACACCGGCACAGGAGCAGTATGATGGTTATCCCGCTAGCGCCGTGCACAAAATGTGAACACCGTTCGGTGATACGCAGATATATCTGACCACATTAATTCGATTGTGCGTTTATTTGCAAATGACTGTATTATATATCGGAATACTAAAGAAGACAGAAACCGAAATATGTTACAGAGCGATCTAAACGAATTGTGAAAATGGGCTGAGACGAATAAAGTGAAAATAAATCCTCTAATAAGTAAATCTTTGTTTCTGAAGATCAAAAATAAAACCTGCTCTGAACTATTCATTAAATCATCAGATTATTCCTGAAGTTTCATGCTGTAAATTTAGGTGTTATAATTTCTCGTGACTTAAATTGGACAGAACATGTTAAATACACAACGCAGAAAGCTTGGAAAGCGCTGAACTTCGTAAGACACGTACTTAGGAAAGGGAACTCGAAATCTAAAAGCTTGGCATACATTTCATTAGTTCGACCTGTACTAGAGTACGGAACCGCTTGCTGGGATTCGTGTAGGGAGGGTCAGATCAATGAATTAGATCGGATACAAAAAAAGGCCGCGAATTTTGTTAGGGACAACACTCGTAATATTAATTTAGAGTGGAGATTACTTTCCAATCGAAGAAAGCGTGTCTTTGTGCCCTCTTTAAAGCCCACATGGGAGAGCCTGCGTGGAAATCACTGAACGCTAGGCTACACAGACCGAATTACATTAGTCGCGGCGACCACAAACGTAAAATAAAATGCAGGTAACAGAAAACGGATATTGGTAAATACTCCTTTCTGAATAGAACCATTGAAGACTGGAATAACTTACCTGCAGCAACACTTTCGATCTTAACTAAAAGAGTAAAATATTACGCAACCGCCTTCTTGCTTCGTTGAAATAGGATCATATGTGAAGTGCAGTGAAGTGTAGTGAGGTAATAGGAGTCTAAGAGTATAGAAAATGCTCCGACTGAAAGTGGTGAAGTGTACATGATTGCTCTCTGCAACACTGTTTTGGTTTTATTTTTTAAAGTTAAAAATTACTTTTACGCTAAGGGTATAGGAGGAGAAGGATTTAATTTCTTAAATCTAATTTATTTCTCTTTGTAACCAAATGTTGTAATTTTCCATATATATATATATATATATATATATATATATAGTGAGTAAACTCAAATCAATAACTAGGCTTACTGGTACTCGTCTTTCGTGGTCCTCGTTGGCCGAAACGAAAAAATATATAATGAATGTGGAATCATGGAATTGCTCATGGAATCGCTCACCTACATTTTGCAATTTTACTTGTCTTTTTTAAGAACATCTCTGATTTGTTCCACTTGACTTACATAATTGATGTATTGACAATATCTTTTCTTTGTTGCTATCAATAACTTCTTTTCCTTAGGCAAAAATATTCCTTCTTTAAAAAACCGTAGATATCTATTCCTTTCTTGACCATGTATCTCACACTCCCAAAGAATGTGTTCGCTATTTTCGATTCCTTTTCCACACATACATACTGCTGTGTCCCTCCGTCGTATTCTCATTAAATACTCTTCAAAATTCCCATGATCTGTTAAAAATTGTATAACATAGCTATTTGTTTAAAAAAATTTTGACTTTATCCGATAACGCACATCAGGCATATATTCATAAGGTTTTAACTGTTTGACCACCTTGTCTGCCACCCGTGTAGCAGTTCATCTTCTAATCTCCTCTTCCAATACTTTGCTTCATTTCCTTTCCATTAACTATAAGCTTTTCGTGTGTTTTCATGAGTTGACGAAACTTAGGCTTTTGTGCATATAGATCCACTGGCAGTATTCCATGTATTACATTTAATTCTTCTCCACTAACTGTTCTGTACGCTCCTGTTGTTAGCAATAAGAATAAGCGTTGCAATCTTGCATACTTTATTTCCACCGTTGCTAGCATCAATCTATGTACCCATATCCGTATCCCATAAAAAAGCATCGGCCTTAATTCTCCTTTATACAACTGCATTATTTGCTTTTGACGTATTTGGTAGTGTGTCAATCATCTTCGCAATAAGCAGTAATAGAAGCGTTTTGCTTTCTTTATCTTTTAATTCATATGGGCAGTAAATTGCAACTTCTCATCTATTACTATTTCTACTTATTTCGGTGTACGTATTACTTGTATTTTCCGTCCATCCATCTAGACCGCAGGGTCGCGTCTATTTCTCGTAGGTAATCCAAACCACAATGCCTTAGATTTTTCTGACAAAAATTGTAAATGCAGTTGATTACTATTCCTTTTCAACTCTCTATTACTTTTCTGCAATTTACGAGTATCTCTAACTCTCGCCGACTCTCTCCTTCTATCTCCACAACCAAGTCGTCCGCATACGCTACGGTCTGTATATTGCTCTGCCGCATATCCACCAATAGATTATTCATCACAACGTTCCATAGTATTGGCCCAGTGCTAAGCCTTTCCACATTTTTCGTACAATGCATGTATTACCTATTTTTGAATACATATTGAAATCATTTAAATATGGCTGTAATAATTCTATAAGATGACATGGAATATTGATTGAACGGAATGTATGCAGTATCACATCACATCGCGCATTATCAAATGCACCTCTTATATCGAGAAAAATACACAACATATACTTTCCATTTCTTTCTTTTACATCAGTCAATAACTGCTCAACGGCATCAATAGTCGATCGTTCTTTTCTAAATCCATATTGTCTTTGATCACACAATTCATTTTCCTCAATATAATCCTATATTTTGTAGTTAACCACTTGTCATATATTTTCCCATTTGTCGGCACCGAAGATATTGGACGATATGATGTTGGTCTGGTAGGGTCTCTTCTGTTCTATTTTAGAAAGAGGCGCAACTCAACTATTTTCCACACTGTGGGGAATTTTCTGGTCGTAATACATTTGTTGTAAATGAGGAGTAATATCTCTTTACAACAGCCGTATGTCCCCTGCACCATTTCATGTATAATTCCATCATGGCTAGAATTTTTCCCTAATCCTTTCACAATATTTCGTATTCATCTCTTGTCATTGTATATGCCATCCCTTTCTCATCCTTTTGTTCACCTTCGTCTTCATTCCAAATCACCTGCTCCTCCTCAGGTCCATACAAACCATTCAAAATATGACAATCTACCTCTTCCCATGTTCTCAATCCCTTGCCATTGTGTAACGTACTGTACCATATTTCCCGGCTTTTTAACTTATTAGCCGCTATTCTATAAGGTAATTCCCAGCATGATTTTTACATCGCACGCGTCAAAAACTTTTCCCAACTTTCCTCCTTAGCCTGTTTTATTTCTTTTAAATTCTGCTTTCTTCATGTTATACCGGAAAAGTATATCCCGTTCGTCTAATCATTTTTTCCTCATGTAACCTACACGGTGCTGCAACTTATTCTTTTCTCCCTTTAGTTTCGTCAACTTATCAGTCCACCATACTTGGCCCTTTATTCCATCACATTTTTTTCGATATCTTTCCTTTTCGCTGCACAGCGCTAGCTGAAAAGTATGAATTTCTTCTTCCACATCTGCGGTTTCCTCTATTCCCATTATTACCTTTGAGATCATTGTCTTTCTCCGCTCATATCTTTTTCAATACACTAATACTTGTTTATATGCATCTGGCCTTTCTTCCCCTTCTTGTGTCTTATCCTTCGTATCCCCTATTGGTAATAATATAGCTGCATGGTCCAGTCCATCATTCAATTGCCAAATCTTTATCATATTTCCTCTCGTCCTTATCAATGTCAAGTCTATCATTGAATTTCCTCTCGGTCCCATGAATGTATTCTCACCAAATGCATTTTGTATTATAAGTCCCCCTCTCAGTATAAATTCTTCAAATAGTCGTCCCCTCGTTGTTGTTCGTCTGTCACCCCATAGTCCAGATCGTGCGTTTGTGTCAATATATTCTTGTCATTATTATCCTGTATGAATTTTTCAAGTACATCTATGTTGTCTCGTATGTTACCACTAAACTGACAGAACATATTAAGTAATAATTTCGTTTCCCTCCTTTTCCAGTAGCAACACCTGGCAATGTTCACTACTATACTCAGTCGTCTCCATGATATTCAACGCTGCATCCAATAATATATGGCCTTTCCTTGCTGATTACTCGTGCTTGCAAAGGCAGAAGCAAATTTTCCCTTTCATCGTATAACCGAGATATTTTTACTTCTTCTATATTCCCCTAGTTCTCGCGCAGCTGTTTTATTGCGTTGCACATAGTATGTTATAAATTTGCTGTAGTATATTATAAATTATAATCCATACTACTTTCTAACTCTTTTTTGCCATTTTATATTCTCCACATGCTCTATTATACACCTCATGATCACATCTTCCTTCCTTCGGCAATTAATACATTGGTGTTGCTTTCCTTTATTCGGACATTCCTTAAATTATTGGTCTGTCTCCGCACAATGGCCACGAACTAATTCTATTTCCCGACAATACCGCACCATATGCCCATAACGGAAACATTTAAAGCATCGTAAAGGTTCCTTGTCTTCTTCCATCCTGTAACTTCTAAATTCGCAATGAATACGTCGTTGCTCTTTAATTTCTTGATAATTTTTCCCGCTATTTCCACTATCCAGTTTTCTATATGGCCAGCTTTAAATTTCTCCTTATACAAAATTATTGCCTCACGTTGGAATAGATCCTTACTTTCCTCTACGTCAATGTTGTGAATCGCGAACTCCACTAGTTAATTGTTTTCCCCCTGACCCTTCTCCATGTTATACATAACTAAAAAGTTTGTATTTAATTAAATAAACAAAACTTTTGTCATTTATTTTATAGAGAATAATTCTTAATCACTCAAGTTCCGCCGCCGTTGCATCTCGCCTCGGAATCGAAAATTCGACCGGAGCGGCTCCCGACGAGTGGGTTCGTTCTACCTCGTGTAAGAGCTGAAGCGGTCGCTTGTGTCTCATTGGTGGAGTCGTCGCAAGGTGACAACATCGCGGAAGCCGGACGAAGGCGCTCCCGTATGGCTTACAAATTAGCTCCCAGGTGCCCACTCGAATGTCTTTCCGACGGATTGGGGCTCTCTCGTGGCACTCAGGAAAGAGAAAAGAGAGTTACAGAAAAGGCCCTCACACCACATCAGAGCACGAGTAAAATAGAGTTGGGGATTGCAAGGGCGAGATATAAAAATAACATAAATACCGATTTTAAGATCGAAACCATAATTTTCTGTGTTTTTGAGATTAATAAAAGTACTCCTGAAGCCGCTATGCACCCGCTCAGACCATACGAGGTGCATGACACTAGAAGTGGGGGTTGGGAAGGGCATATGAAAAATTATCGACATATCATAGCTTCAAGGGTTTCTGAGATCAATAGAGACGCTTCTGATTTCACGTAAGGTTTGGGCCGCCATTCGGGTAGGGGGTGGAACTCCAATGGGTGGAGTGGGAAAGGAGGATCAACAGTACATGGTTCGTCATAAATACAAGTTCAGCATACACGGGCGTTAAATACACCTAACTCTCCGAAGGGTGAAGTGGTGTGGTGGGCTAATTGGAGACGTTTCGAGTAATTTGTTTCTCTGAGGTGCAACTTTACATGGTTTCTTCAAAGGATGATTTAATCGAAGGATTTATTTATTCTTGCTGCCGGAGGTGAAACTCAAAATTATGTGTACAATTAAGTTTATATTAAATTTTTATTATTATGCATTTATAAAATTAGGTTGGTGTGTATATATGGAAAAGACAGTAACTTATTTTGATCTTACAATATAGATAGATTATATTTTTTCCTGAGTAAAAGAAGATTGGTCTAAAAAAATCCCGGGTAACGCAGGGTAGTCAGGTGGAGTTTGTGTATCTGACAAAGCTATTTTTCTGCCTCTACATTCGTTAAGAAATTTTAAATGGCATAAAACCATATAATATCTCTCATGACAATCTGAATACCCTTAGTTATGTTATGGTGAAACTGTCTATCAGTTGAGTAATTGGTATGCCGCGCTAAAAATCTAATAAAACTTCTCTATATATTAAAATAATATGATATTTTCCGTGATATTTATGTACTGATGTAAAAAAGGAACTGAAAATATACGCATTCATTCGTGAAACATCATTTTAAGAGTGAACGAATTATGGAATTTCTGGAACAGTTAATTCTTCGCCAAACCCGTGTCATTATCAAGCACCCTGAATTCACGGAGGTTAGAAATGTATTATAAAATAATTTTGAATACGTAAATGATAACGGTAGTTAGGGGAATAAAAAGAGGAAAAAGATTAAGTACGCGCTAATGAGTAGGAAAGTGCAGAACATGAGTTGTTTTTCGAGAGCGGGTGTAGAGAAGGGGATGTGGGTCACATTAAGTACAAAACGTGAGGTTACTAATGTATTAAACAGAGACGTTCATTGTGAAATGGAATCACTTCCGGGTGAAGTTCTCCGATGAAAGATAATTGAAAATCATATCACAGTTGCAACAAAAAGCTATTTCAACGTGGTTTGTTTTCTGACACCTCTCCCCCTTCAGTGCGCATTTCCATTACAATTTATTTCTGCACTTGTATCAATCGAGAGTTAAACGTGTAAAATATAATCAAAAGGTTATTGGATTCTGTTTTCTACAGGTTTGCACATTTTTGGCGACTCCCTCGGAGCACACTACCCCCGGCAAAACGGAGAACATGTGGTGGACTCGCCACTCCAGGAAATGAGAATGTTTGATTTTCGAGAGGTACAACTTTGTTTCCTCCAGGGAAGAACGTTTTAGATGGTTGCAAATGTTTGTGCTCACTATGGTGTATTTTATAAAGGGGTGTCGCAAGTTATGGGTCGGGATTGAGAAGTATAAAAGGGTGGGTGGAGGAGACAAAAAAAGAGGAAAGTGGTTTCTGTTGAAAATACTAGATTGGTTTTGTATGACGATTTGTTTAGTTAATGCATTATTCTCGTCTACTATGATGTATTTGCTGGCTATTTCCATTTTGTATACTGACATAAATAAACAGACGGTAATAATAACACTTATATAATATGTTGATTTCTTGATACTTCGATAACGCGTTCTCACCAGAGAACAATCTCACACAGGAAAGAACAGTACACTTACAGGAAAGAAAGCAAGCTTTTATTAAGTTTACAGCGATCCGAATTTTTATTGTGATGGAGAGCATACATAAATCACAAATAATTCAGAAAACCAAATTGAAAATGAGCGAGAATACAATTAAATCATAGAAAACTCTACGAAATAAAGTACACTATTTCTGAAATTATTATTACATTGCGAATGACCAAAGGAATTAGAAATATATTAGTAATTCTACATTATTTATTTGTATGGAACTGCAATGCACAATAAATACATATTATAACATTGGTGTGCCATGTATTATACAATTATATGTGAATGCAACTCACTACTTATAAAACAATGAAAAAGTATTACAAGTAAAAAGTATAGCTAGTTGAGTTGGACGTCCAAGTTCTCTATCCTGTGAGAAACATTTTCAATACTTGTTAAAATATACTTAAAGAGAAATAAACTATTATTGAAGTATTTCTGAAAGCATAATGTTGACGAATGTAGTACCTGAATGACATCATCATAAAACCGATTTCGAAGGGCGATTAGTAGAAGAATGTACGAGAAAATAAAACAAACTTTTTTAATGTACTGAATCCACTCTTTCACTTTAATCATGCATTCATGAAACATTCTGTTCTTTACATCTCAATTCGCTACTTCTTTTTGCTTCCAGTTTTAATATAGCGTTGCATACCTAGCGTCGCCCGAGTTTGAATTGATATCTTCCCTGGCGTTTCGCACAATTTCTCGTATTCTGATCGATAGGTGAAAGAAAATGTCCCCGTACAAACCGCATAACCTTGACGACGTCTGCGCTCAATAAACAGTTATTTAACCGCATGGAGCTTTCACTAAAAACATGTTAATTTCGGTTTTCAACGAGACGAGCAAATATTTAATACATCGAACCGACTCGGGTAGACAATCCCACCAAGTTTGATAAAAACCCGTTTGATGATATTGATTTGTAAACCAGTTATACTTTCAAACATTCTTTTTTACATTTTAGGTATTGTCATGTCCATTTTGTATAATGTTTTGGTCCTTGAAGATAGACCGCTCATACGTGACTCACGATTCCCTTTCTTCAACACCACTCTCACAGACGAGAACGCACTTCAACGCTGTGTGGCACGAGGCTTCACTTGCGTATTCAAGCAACGTCTTACTGCGGTCTTGTTGATAACAAGGCATTGGGTTTAATGTTCTCTGTCGTCTTTAAGTCTGCATTTTCGCGTCTTTTGTAGGTCTTCCCTTTCTACAGTATCCAAATGGAAAACATTATTTTGCATCTCTCTAGATCATTTTCCTACTATCCCAATGTCAGTTTAAAAGAGTAATTTGATTTTTCTTTTAAATTCATTTGATAATAATCTGGTTGGTTGCATGTTGCCGTGTTCGTTTTATTTCTATTTGAAATTGATCCTCTGATTCTTGATCTTCGTGTGCGCTCATGAACACCCGTCACAAACCACGAAGCTGCGCATCGAGTCTGAATTGTCTTCTACAACGCCTTTTCAAACTGAGTGCTGATGCCAGACGCGATAAGTCACTGGTAAAACGAATGACGGACAATAATTTGCAACTCATATAAACGAATGACCAAATGACTGAAATAAAATAAGAACCTTGTGATGATATGCCTCCTACACAAGGTATTCCAATAACCTGCTGTCTGGAAATGAATAAAAATAATTCAAAAAGAAAAGGAATATCGTTTCTCTTACGAGTATTGCACAAAACTGACAATACAAGAAGATGCTTTAAATGAAACATGAAGGATCATTGCTGGGTAGTAGAGACTTTAGGAGCGGGAGACAGTCTACTTAAGAGGGAAATCATGCAACCATCAGAGGGTGTAAGGAATAAAACGTGCCAACGATCAAACGTAGCTGGCGGTAGCAGCATGTCCTCCTAATCAATAAGCGGGGCAGGCAGGCAGGCAACGCGAAGCCCTGGCGCGGCGCGGCGCTCGCGCGGCCGCTCGCTAGTTCGCTCCCCCAGCAACCCCCCCCCTCCCCCACACACACACCAGCAAGGGTAAGAGGGAGAGAATCGGGGATGGATTCCTCACCGCGCGCTGTCCCCCTGCTTTGTTTATCGGTTTCTTTCATTCATCTCCTATGTGCGACCTTTGTCGTCCATCCAATGATTTTCTCGCGTATTTAACATTTTTTTATCGTTTTCATTTAATATTCACCGTTGTTACGAGTACATTGAGCTATGGCAACTTCACTCTACAATATGAGTGGGAGTTTGTTCAAGATAAAATCTCATTCAGCTCGCATACTTCATCTATTTTTTCGTTTAATAGTAACTGCAATATATCACTGGTTCTTTAGGCAAGAAATACCTAGGTCCAATTTTTGAACAAATTGTGTTTACCAAAAATAGAAACTTATTGCGAGGAGAAATCGTGCGTGATGGTACCAAACAAAAAGAATGGGCGATGTACTTGTTTGTGGCTGTGACTGCACATGATACCTTCGTCGTTCATCGTAAATGAAACTGTCTTATTAACGAGCGGGTCAGTGCTTTGTCTCGTTAAGATTGACACCATACATAGACATCGAAGCCGCCGTAGGAACACGCGCTAAACGACCGAGTGAACGATGAGATGCGTCAGACTGAAAACGTGACGCAAGCTCTGTCCTTTACAAGATTTTCGTGACTCTTGCGCTAAATGAAGTTTATTGTATTGAAAATATTGGTTGTATGGTATAAAACAATGTATTGTGTCGTGAAATGTCAAAAGATGTAAACGCGACAAAAAGTAGAAAAATGAAGGAAAAAAAGACCGAAAACACGTAACTATTTCGGAACGAAACACTCGCGCTGGTAGTCGTGTCACGTCCCTTGAATTGGCGGAGCTGTTGCTGGGACTGAAAGGAAACATCAGGGTGACAGGAAATAGAACAGCCGCGAACAGTTCTCTGTCATTCAGGAATCCTTTGAAAGATATGAAAGAAGTCGGTAGATCGAATCTCATCAAATCCACGGTACAAAGTTCCATACTGAATAATTATTTCGCTAGTGTTCAGAGATTTATTGATTTTAGAGTGAGAAGTTTCCTTCCTTACATGTCAATTTACCATTAAATATATCTATATTCTTGTTAAGTGTTCGTAAGATAATAAGAATTCAAATTTTAAATACCCTGTATGTACTAAAATAAGTTGCTTTGTCGTAAAATATTACTGTTCTCTGTTTCTTTGTTTTCTGCTCACACAGCTTCCTCGAATTATCTTCAAACATCGATGAATTAAACATTTTAAAATCACTCATTTTCAAAGAAATTATTCAAACACAGGCAACAGAGAACAAAAAACTGAAATGATGGTATTTACTGAATACAAGCAAAGAGAAAAATTTATCATATTTTTTCCTCAGTAATACTAAAATATTTTCAACTGTCCCAATCAAACCGATTAACCGATTAAGCGAGATATTTTAATAAAGCTTTCTTTTAAGAGCGAAATATTTGATTGTCGATTCTTGTAATCATAATATTTATTGCAGACGACACTTTTCCTTTTCAATAAACAAAATGAAAATTGAAACAAACTCCACTTTTTATTAATCACCAGAGTATATATCCTTCACGAGTGGGATTGCGCTTTTTAACAGATGGACCACATTTGAAGTTGACGCTTCTTTACGTTACACGAAGAATATTTTGATTTTGCTTAATTAGAAGTCTACCGTGGTATGCAAATTAATTAATCAATGATTATTGTACTGTTTTCTTTTCTTTGCGGTAATAAAATGAATAGATTTCATAAAAACATGATAACAATATAACTTTTAATCAAATTTTTAATTCTATATACTATAATATTTTTCTCTCTGCTTTGAAGAATGGAGCAGACATTCAGGAAAACCAACTAAACTTTTTCAATTCTTTTCTCCTGGTTAAAATTGATATATTGAAAATGCCAAAAAAAAATTTATTTAACAATCCTTACATACGGAAACAGAGATGATATTTCAATTAGTTCCTGAAATATAGCGAAAGTAGTATACCATGTTATTCGCTGACGAGAAACTTCTGAAACTACCCCTCAACATTCACTAACACTTAAATATCGCAAAATTAAAAAAAACAACATGTTTCTAGATAGAAGAATCAATTATATTAACATTCAAAAACTAAGATCATATTCTAATCAGTTCGTGAGATTTAATGAAAATGACGGAACATTGAAAAATCACATATCATTCCAAATAACCCTTTTAAAATATGAATTTCAAAAAACCCTTTTACAGTGAGTACAATACAAATAAAATATACTGTCAGAATTTCAAGTTATCTTTAATCAATGCCGACTGAAAATTATTAGGGAGCTAGTCGTTCAGGAAACGCATCATTTCTTGCCACCGTTTTTCACACATTAAAAAGAAAGAAAAACATCTGAAATCCCTGAAATTGAAATAAAAAATTAATTGATCAATATTATTATGCATAGATCAAGTTGATAAATCTAGTAGTTCATAGGATACAGCGAAAAATATATACCATTCCCTTAGCGCGAACCATAAAATACATCATTTTTATCCTATGGAACCATTCGGAAATTAAGTATAGAAAAAACCAAACATGTCTATATAATTAAACTTGAAATTATTGTATACAAAAACTGAACACGAGTGAAATGATTCTTCTTCAAGTTCGTTAAGAGTAAATTAGTCAGACTTAGAATAAGAAAGTTGTATTTTAAAAATGAAGCTTACATGACATATTTATAGACAGATTTATTTTTAGGCGAGAATTAATTAATTAATTAATTTATTTAATTTATTTATTTATTTATTTATTTATTTATTTATTTATTTATTTATTTATTTATTTATTTATTTATTTATTTATTTATTTATTTATTACCTTTCACTTGATATGTTTATAATGATTACCGATATGATATATTGACTCAGTTCAAAATTAGGTGATTAATTGAACGCAACCTTTTTTGCTAGATCCACTAACCATCGCCAGAGCCGATAGTCGATATTCAATACAGATGAAATACTATATTTGATCTGTGACGTTTAAGGCGTCTTATTATTTCTGTACTGGGTTTTCTTTTCCTGGTCTCTTGGGGACGATTTGTTTCTTAATAAAATGCTCTATTTTTGGATCACGAGATCACCCTGCTTTTTTTAAACTCCACCTTGCAGGTGAGATTGCTCTGTTATTTGTTTGGATTCCTCCTGGAGGTTATCATTCGTCCACTATCAGTGACTCAACTTCATGAGACATATTGCCGTGGCATGGAGAAGCTCTAAAACGGAGAACGTTTCTTCATATGTGCACAGTCCTTCCAAGATCTTTTTGGAGCAAGTGCTCTCAATCTTCTCGAAATATCTCCATACACACTATTGTACGCGTTTCATTTGGAATGTTTGGTCATTATATCGCAACAATCATGGCGAAGAAGACATATGCTCATTACTATTTTGTACCATTACGATCAAATTCGCACTCACTATTTTGTTCTTCTTGTTTTTGTTCTCCCACAACCTTCACTTCTTATTTCCGAAAAAATTGAGAATACTCTTTGTAATGGCATGGCTAGATGTGAGTTCTTATCATTCTTCTCATGACACCTTTAAACTTCTCAACTTAACACAATTTTAATACAATAACTTAATCGCCGCAATTACCTCTCACAGTGCGCTGAATAAAGAGAATTTTCTTTTGTGTTCATAAAAACGTATCTTTTTATTTTTTCATTATTGTTTTCTTATTGGCCCCCCGAAAATTACGATGTCTTTAATGCATTAATTTAGGTGTAATAATGTAGTTCATTCTTTTTCCTTTTATTTATTTTAAGTCAAGCGTACATCAGAAGATATTGCATGACAGTCATCTCATGTCAGATTTCTCTGTTTAGTCTAGATTTCTCTGTTTGTTATTTTGAGTACTCTACCCTAAGTAGTATCCTCTTCTTTGATCTACTATTAAATAAATAATTATACTTACGACCATTAACGGACGAACAGTATATATTTGTTCACAAAATCCTAGGTAGGAGGTCTTACTTCACTATCTACATTTAATTTTAAATTTAAATTTTAAATTTATTGTCAAAAAAAACAGTACAAACTGCGTATGACCACGTGGAGGGAAAAAAACTAATTTACTCTCCGGAAGCAAGCAAGGGACCATTCCATCAATTCCGATCAAGAGCCCTAAGGCAGAGGCGGATTCAAAAATTTCAGCAAAAGTTCCTAGATAAGATAAAAAGTTGGCTGCGAGTTATAATACTAAAGGAATGTTATATGTTTGTAATTTTAAGCAAAAAATTACATGTACAAGTTATTATCGAACTATAGATTATTCTGAGTATAGTGTTTAAAAATCATAAGAATTGAAATAACACTAAATTCACGATTTATTGTTACAATAAACACGCCCCTAGACAAAGCCTAGAGAACCTGTATGATAAATCCGCCTCTACCAGAAGGAAAAACGGAGAACAACCCGGGCCAGGATGGGATTTTAATTGATTCTTTGATGTAATACATCCCATCTACAAATTCGCAAAATACCCCATATATTTATTTAATACCTACGGTAATAATTCATTTCTATCCCTTAAATATCTCGCCCATTCTGCACCATATCATTCACACTCCCTCAACAATTTCTTGTGTTTCCATATTCATATGTATCATCACTTATCTTAACAAATCGTTTCAAATAATAATTTAAATTTCTGTAACCAATTATAATATCTGCCCAGGTTCTACACCCAGGTTGGAATCAATTTCTTTGCTTTGTTGCGACCGTCACATTTGATATAAACTTGTAAGTCGTTCTCCTTTCCTCAGACCTCTCCCATTGAATTTTCCATGCTTCTGGTAAAATCTTCGTTAGTATTCTTCTCCAACCTTACTCTATAATCTATTTTTACTCCCACCATCTAACTTCAGTTCCTTACTTCACCTCATCGAAATTCTTAATGCCAATTTTTGAATGTTCAAGTCAACAGGTATAACTCCCAACAGTAAATTTAAGGCATAGTTTGATACAGCATAACGGGCACCACTCAACAGTAAAACACATAACCTCTGAACCATTTCTAATCGTTTGCATAAATGAACATTCCCCAATACCTTTGCACATAGTCTCACATCCATACGTCACCAATGGTAGGTAACGACAACTTGGCGGCACACTGAAATTGAAAATAACATCCCGTCAAAATTTCAAGTTCCTATCTCCATTAGTTTTTGCCCTACATTGATGAATGAGTGAGTCAATGAATAAGTAATTGAATTAGTCAATAAGGGACAAATGAGAGTAAAATGTTTTTTCTTTCAATTTTTTCTAAATATTACGAACTAATTAAGAAATCAGGATGGTTTTAGAATGTAACCGTATTATTTTTTTCTATGCATAACAAAGTGTAGAGGGAACAAAATATAACAATTTATTTTGATTAACTATATCTCGTATCTCCCGGTATATTATACTTCGTAGTGCTTTTCCCCTTCCAGTGGAATTGGTTCACTCAACAGATGGACTCTGAAGTAGGCCACCTGATTCTATCTGGAAAAGATTTTTTCCTCCGAACAATTCGCATCACCTCAAACGACTGCAATTGTACCGTAATTATATCATACGTGGTGAAATATTTTATTCAAGTGTTATAAGGTCTTGAAGAAAACTGAAATTAAAAACCCTTGCTTAAGAGGCATAACCTAGTAATACCATATCCGTATACTAGGAATTTTTCTCTTGTGATTTGGTTGAGATGGAGGACAGAATAAAATATTCTGAAGTAAGTAATATTCACTTGGTATTGAAATGTCATTGTCATGGTGACGCGGGAAGCGGGAGAGAGAAACTAACACTTCAAACACGCGGGGATTTATATGCGGTCTCCACGGAATGGAGACAGGCTTAAAGGATATCCACAGCAATGATATATGGGTAAAAAAAAAATCTATGTGTGGCCCGAGATTCAATTTTTCTCCCAGAGAACGCGAGATATTGAAATATTTTGATTGTTTTTCTCTCTGAGAAGGTGCCTCCAAGCATTTATTGCACTCCTCATATTTAGACCAGAAACCTGACATCTCTACCGTTACACTACAAACCTTTGAAAACAATAAAAAAAACTGTTATCCATTTTACGTGATGCAATTTTTTGTTGAAAATCAATCTTTAATCATTATTACTTGTCACAGAAGAACGAAACCTCTTTCAAAAACGTAACAGAGTGTGTGTATATATATATATATATATATATATATATATATATATATATATATATATATATATATAAAATTAAACTACATTAAAAAGGTATTTGCAAATTCATTACAAAAACCTATGAAATTACAATCAAATGAGTACGTCGGTCACCTCACTAACGCATTGCTACCTTCATTTTCCTTGACACGTTGTGCTACCGAGCGAATTCTGAGATATTTATCCGGAGTTTTGTTTATGTAACTTATTATTTGCTGTTCTGAGAATTTAATGTAATTCTTTAATTATTGAAGATATTTTATTACACATTTATATTTTACTATATATATAATCATTGATTAATACTCAAAAGTTGTCCAACCTGTATCTTGAAATTCTGTTTATGTGCTTTTAAGAAGTATTTCTTGTTTTGATCGGTTTGTTAGAAAGAATTATTAGTTTTGTTATTTGAGGGTCGTTTTTTATTTGTTTGAAGTTTCTTTCATATATCTGATAAAAGCCGACAGCCGTGACGTAGTTCGAACGTCTATGCTCCCTTCGTGCGGCTGAGTGGAAGGGCGTATGTTCGATCCTCCAATTGATCAGACTAAGGAAACAACAGAGGTTTTCCCTCATTTCTTCCAGGTCAACATCCGCTCGGAGACCTAGATTCCTTAGCAACCCAATTCCTTCGCCTAAATTCTGTGGTTAGATGGAAGAACAAGCCAGATGACCGGAACCTCGCCACATTGTATATAAGACATGGATTAAAATTAATTCAACAACTGTAGCGATTAATTTAATTATAGAGAACCTTTATGTATTTATGCACATAAATGTGTATGCATATGTATAGTTTCAGACTGACAATATTTTTAGAATAGATTCTTACGCACTTTATGCAAGGTAATTTGCAGATAATTGCGTGAGAAGTATACATGCCAAGAGCCTGGGAATCAGTAAATCGAACAATAGTGTTGACAACGAAGACTTTTCCACCCGTGCAACATTAGTTTGCAACAAACGTGAACAACATGTAATTATGTTGCCAGGTATCATTGAGACGTTCAGTTTTTTTATACTGCGTATGTAGAATATGACTAACATTTTCAGTTCATGTCCATGATAATTCAAAAATGGATATTTCACAAAAATTCAAAACTTGACTAGAATTAATTAGCGAGCTAGTATTTAATAGAACTGACATTGTGAATTGAAACTCCGTTTTTATGATATTTCTTCAGTATTTTCATCTCTTTTTACATACATCAAAACTTCAAATAGCATATGAACTCGTTAACAATCTGAGCAGCAGTAGATTTTCAAGTTCAATATTTAGAGTATATTATTGCTTAAAAATATATAACAAAGTGTTGTTTATAAAAACTTAAGTAGAAGGTAATCGCCAATTAAGGTGTGATATTTCTATTGCAGACGACTTAAAGCAAACGTATTCCTCACCCTCACTCTCCCTTGCCTTTGGCGGACGATCGAATTGAAATTGTTCTTCTTCATTTGCTGCTTCACGAGGAAAATGCTTCTTTCGTACTCTTGGTGTTAAGCGCCTTGGGAGATGGCGAAGGCTCTTGCGCAGAGTAGTTGGTTTGTCGGTGGCGCCGACGCTTGCACCATCGATTATGCGACGCTAGACCATGTTTGGGTGCGGTGACCGCACGCAACGACCGAGGGATATTGGTGATGATGTATGCATGTCTTCATGTCAACTCCGTCCGTTGCAACCAACCACCCCACATATTTTCGGAAATAACGTAGACGTATGCCTGGATATGTTTTAAATTGTATCACTTTGGTGGTTAATTTGCAATGAAAAGTTGTAATATTAGTTTACAAAACAAAATCCTCTGTCTGCCAATAATGAGACAAATAAGGAAGAGGAGATACGAGTTCTGTACATAATAGTAGTGAATTCGATGCGCATAGGGTTTAGAGGGAAGGTAATCTAATGTAGTCTTATATCGTGGAAGGTACAGAACACAAGAAACGTCCACCTCTACTCCACTTAACCACCGTTTTTCCCACCTCCTCGCGAGAATCGATATTCATGGTTGTCGACCGCGCCTTTGCAAACAAGCAGGTTAAGTATCTCTCACAGACCTTAGTGGGCAGTGCTTGAGTATAATGTCCAGGGAATACGCCCTTGAAATATTAATATGAGAGGAATGTCCTTCCTGGAAGAGAAAGAACATGTGCCAATGACTGAAATGTGATAGTGGCGAAGTTTACAGATGTTTAAACTTCTAAACAGAGTATATAAAAGAGGCAGAAATATGCTAATATGAAATCGTACTGGCTATACGTGTAACCACAATATGTACGTAAATGATACGTACATTTCAAAAATCACAAAAACGTAAAAGAAGAGATCATCTTTAATAAAATAAAGAATACAGGTCGTCATATTTAATACACCGAAAATATTGCAGCAAAAATCGTACTTTTCATTCTAAGTCCTTTCTTCGCGAGGATGAACAATGGCCCATAATTGAATTGTATTAAGGAAGATCCAAAAGACCATTCTTTTTATGTATCTACAAATATTAAATACATATATTGAACAGTTTTGGAAAATTTATATGCTATTTTTCATTGGAAATCATAATTTTCCGAAGAGTTGGATGATTGAGAATGAGAATGTTATTTCATTAATGAATTGCCCTTTTACCAAACATTCTCATGAAATACCTTTTATAACATTGTAATAGGTTTCATTAAGAAAATTATTAGAAAACATTTGAAATTTTCGGAAATGACTCACCTTTGTTTTTAAGTCATGAAATTTCTTAAGAATGGGCGTCAACAATAAGTAAATGCATTCAAAGATCAACATGCACTTTTAATAAAATGAATTGATCAAAATCAAGCCAGACCAACGAAGCTCAGATTCCACAGGAAGAAAGGCATTTTGAACTTTTTAGCGTATTTTTTTACATTTGATGAAAATCAGAATTTTTTAAAGAAGAGAAATCTCTCAGTAATTGAAATCTTCAATTTTATTTCCAGAGTTCGGCAGATAATTAATAAAAAATATTTAATCTTGTACTTCTCCAAAACTGCTTACAAAGGAGATGTTGCATCTTATTTATTTGCTTGGGATCTATTAGCGACCTTACTGAATACCAACGAATATTCTACGCGATAATTCATTGTAATGAAAAGAGAATTCACTAGAATTTTCTGCCCCGCCCATACCAATAGCTTTCCCGATATTGAAGTGTTCAAGAAATATTTCTTTTGTAGTTATTTGAACAGACATTTTTGATTTTCTCTATTAAAAGGTTTGAACGGCGGTAGGTTTTCATTTTTGTCATATTTTACAACCAAGCGGTAGCGTAGGAGTGTAGATGCGAAATATACCGAGATTCCAATCTCGGCAGAAGAGGATCAGCTTGAAGACGGATACGGGGAGAAACCACTTGAATCGAGTGTTCTCATGGGAAATATGAAACGGAACAAGATATTGAACAATGTCGAAAATGAATTACCTAGTTTTTCTTCCATGGTATAAAATGTGGCGTGTGATATAAGGAACTGGAAAATGAATACATTATTCTATGGAATGTCTCAGTTCATAAGACACATCGACTAACTAGCAAGAATCTGCGAGTCTTTCATGATAAATTCATCTCATGACTTGTTTTAGCGTGTGCTAAGCAGCTTCTTAGCGTGTGCTGAGGACCTGAGTTCGAATCAATGCACTCCGGCGTGCTGAAAGGAACGCGAAGGGTGCACGAAGACAGTCGAAGCGAAGGGTATGAAGCCGACCGACACGACGTGCGTGTCGCAAGGGAACCCCCGCCGAAGGCTATGAATCACTCTTTCCCTCTTCATCAGCAAAAAGCTGGAGTCAGGGAGCACGACCAAAGCGTCTAATCCCTCCTTATCACGACAAAACGCTCCTCTATGTGAGTTTATCGCTCCTCCACTTTCATTCATAACACAGCGCTGGCCAAATTTAAAGACAATTAACAAATACTTATCATTAAAAAGGAAATTACAGGTACTTTGATTTGGGGTACAAAAAGACTTCGATGCTGTAACTAACAAAAACCCATTAATGACGAGGGATGGAGATTAAATGAGGGCAAAACGTATTTTCTGAAAAACTAGCGACGATTTCGATATAATTTCCAATTGTGATTTAATATATATGATTTGATTTAATTTCAAAGGAGTGTCTTACTACATTGCCACATTGCCAGGAATGACTAAACAATTGTTTTCACTATCATTTGGGTAACCAAATGATACGCTTCTTTGGAATATTAAATCATTATTCTATTTGAGAAACATTCAAATCTGGAAATGAACCATTGAAAATATTTATAATGAAACACGTTGAAACAACTATTAAAATTAACCCCATGCAAACATTCCAAAAATATAGAAATATAGACATATTCTTTCCATGTTTCTGACTTTTTAACCTTTATAGCTTAAATATTGAGGGGAAACCAGGGCAGGTTTTCGCACTATTTTTCTTTTACTTTTATGTTCACCGGATGTACTTATTAAAATATTCATGCCAGATTGGTCACCGAACCGCCTGGTACTACGTAGAACAAGTTATATTAATGCTTCCGCAAATGAATAATGGAAAAATCAATCAATTGAAGGAAAGACACCTGTGTAAATGTCCCGTATCAGTAAGGTCGGTCATATTTCCATGTTATATCTGTGATCAAAGATTGTCTGCCTATGTCACAGATATATGATCATAGTTGAACTACGATCAAAGTTTGTGTATTACACGGTCATATTTTTTATTATAAATCTTTGTTCATAGATATATGACATAGAAATATGACCGTCTAATACCGGTCTAACCGTATTCGAAACACATTTGCGTATTCTGTAATATTAAGATGTGGTAATGGTTCACTTCTATTTGAAACATTGTAAGTCGGGTGGTAAATCAGTGCTTGTTTAACTAGAGTACTTAACAATTAATTAGACGATAATTACAAGATTTCATTAAAACGTATCATCATTTTCAATTTTGCAGTCAGTGCATTTTACTCATTTCTCTTTGGACTTAAAACAGCTTAAAGTCTGGAAGCCATAAAAACATAAGCAAATCTTCATTTTCGTCACCATAGGAGTGTCCCCTTATTTTTTACTTTGGTCTATTTTCTATATAAAAACCAGTCCCATAGTCATTATTTCGCACAAACTGGATCGAAAACAGTGAAAATGAACGTTTCTCAAAGAGTTATTACATCTCTTTATGTCCAAGAAATATAAATAGGTCAAGTATCATGGAAAGAAAGCTTAAAATCTCTCATATGCACTTTACTAAACGTGCAAAATTCACTTGCCGGTAAGAAAACGTCCAAAAGTGATCTCTTCTCACAACCTACCCCACACATAGTACTGATACCTTTACTTTATTAAAAAATTAATATTCTAATCTGAATTTACTCATTACGTAACCTCGTGAAGAAATAATGTCTGCAATTCAGCAACGAAATTCCTCGTAAAATTATAAAATACGTAAATACTTAGATTGAAAAAGAAATTATGTAATCCTCGACGGAAACGAGATAATATTAGATCCCATTCCTGATTCTGGGAGTGCTCATATGTTCACTAGAATGCAATAAAATAGATAAGAGAGGTAATTTGAGCATACATGACAAAAACTGAAATTTGTTTTTCCCTTTTAACGCATTTTAAGTGGAATATCGAAAAATATACAAAATTATATTTTAGTCATTTGAATGAACGTTTACAAACATAAATCGAGATATTATCTCAATTAGTTCGTTAAATATAACAGAAATTAGGAAAATAATATTTCGTGCCAATTTACTCCTTAAAATCGGAATACCAAAGAATCCTCTAAAATACAAAAGTAGAATCATTCAAAAAATTGCAAGTTCCTATATTAAGTAGTTTTTATCGCTACTATAATGAGTCCAGACAAAGTCGCTTATTATTATGTATTAACGTGGAGCTTACGAAATGTTTAATTAATGACAATGTTTCATATTTATCATCTATGTGTTTCTTGCTACCTCTCCGTCGAATTTCATCAAGACTAGTTCCATAATTTAGATGTCAAGTCCTCTCAAATATTTTTTATGATAGAATTTTTATGTGTTGGTATTATAAACAATATCTTTTCTGGAAACAAATATTTCTCTGCCAACTTATCCCTATGGAGTCAACGTATCCTACGATTGGGGTTAGCTGGTAAATTTAAAATCTTTTGGAAAAAAGATTTTATAATTCAACTCATTTTAAAAATAATGGTTCCCTCATTTCCTTACACCATCGCTGTCCAACTAGCGACCCGCAAGTTATTATTACGTCCCGCAAGTCCCGCAAGTCCCGCAAGTCCCGCAAGTCCCGCAAGTCCCGCAAGTCCCGCAAGTCCCGCAAGTCCCGCAAGTCCCGCAAGTCCCGCAAGTCCCGCAAGTCCCGCAAGTCCCGCAAGTCCCGCAAGTCCCGCAAGTCCCGCAAGTCCCGCAAGTCCCGCAAGTCCCGCAAGTCCCGCAAGTCCCGCAAGTCCCGCAAGTCCCGCAAGTCCCGCAAGTCCCGCAAGTCCCGCAAGTCCCGCAAGTCCCGCAAGTCCCGCAAGTCCCGCAAGTCCCGCAAGTCCCGCAAGTCCCGCAAGTCCCGCAAGTCCCGCAAGTCCCGCAAGTCCCGCAAGTCCCGCAAGTCCCGCAAGTCCCGCAAGTCCCGCAAGTCCCGCAAGTCCCGCAAGTCCCGCAAGTCCCGCAAGTCCCGCAAGTCCCGCAAGTCCCGCAAGTCCCGCAAGTCCCGCAAGTCCCGCAAGTCCCGCAAGTCCCGCAAGTCCCGCAAGTCCCGCAAGTCCCGCAAGTTAAAGTACATTTTACATTCAGTTTTTCGTCAACCGTTGGCGGGTATATCATGAGTTATAATTCTACGATGTCAGAATTAATATTTGATTTTACATGTCAGTAAGAGAAAATAGAAAATTGTGTTTGGATTTACCCAGTCATTGTACACCATATGAAAACATTTTATTATAATACTAAATATATTAGAATATTTTCAAAAAGAAGAAATATACTATTTAATTTTTCCAGCTTTAAATAATGTAATTTTGTTGATGAGAATCAAAATTTCGCAGGACAGATAAATAAATATGACGTATTAGTTTTATTCGTCGAGCAATATTTGCCAAACTTCATCCCGTGCCGGCCAGATCGATTGAAAATGTATAGAAAATGGCCAGCGGGATTATATAAGTCAAACAATATTATAACCTTTGATCTTACAGTCAAAGATTTCGTCTATCTGCAGCTTGCCTCAAATTCACTTTGAATATTGAAGAGAAAAAATTAAAACTATAAACTATTCTAACACGGCACTGCTTCTCCTATCCAGTGGCGGATCCACGATTTTTTTTGGTGGAGAGCTTAGATCTCCGGGAGGGAGATGTGGGGGCACGGTTTGGTACAAAATAATAGAGTTTTAAGGTCCTCAAATAATATCCTCGTAGAATAATCAATTTCGCAATTGGTTTATGTAACAAATATGACATTTTTCACACATGACTTTGAAATCGACCTTTTGTTATCGCATCATTTGTTTTTTATTAAGGTCGATTGAATAAATTATTGTGTCTTTTTCACTCTCTCCCAGTTTAGTAAGAGACACTATGTTTTCCTCAATAATATTTGAAAAATTCTTTCAATACCTCCTCACCATCACTTAATATAAAAAATATACATCTCACTTTTGGTACCCATGTATTATTAAACGCCTCGTATTTTTCATTATCATTAATATTTTTGCATCAGCCTTTGCTATACATATTTGTTTGGAAACAATTATTCACTATGTTGGAATTGGGTGGCGTATCAGGTTGAGGCTCCGTTGTTTTTCATTCAAATCATGTTTAGTGAAAGGTGAACCATTGCCATCTTGAAATACGTTCTCTGCACTTGCATGTTTGCATTTTTCTTCATTATTTTCTGTTTCAGATTTTACGGATGTTTTGTATACGAATGACAAAGCTTGCTTGTTTTCTTTTCGACATGATTTCAGAGCAATAACACACTTTTTTCCAGTGAAAACACTGTCTCAGAACAATTCAATAATTCTCAGCAATTAATGGGTAGTTCACGAGTTCACACAAAAATAAAGAATAAATAAATGAATATTGGGCCAGTGTGTAAGGTTGCAGGTGTTTTACTAACACTGCAAAATTTCTCATCTCGCAAAATAGACGCAAGTCACCCCTACTACCCCTACGACAATTAAAAGACGCTAAGGACAGGTGTTGACTTCATGACGTATGTGAAGGGTCATAAGCGAGACAGATCACATACGTAATAATGCTCAACAATGAGATAATGTTCGGCGATAGATAATATAGGTGTTCTTATCGACTCCGCCAACTATACTGCTTTTAGTTGTAATTAAGATATGTATAAATTATTAAATGATCTTGTAAAAACTTGTTTTCACTATTCGATGCGAGATGAAGTAGGTACTAAATACATATTTTACAAACTAACTCACTAATTTTTGGGGGCGGGGGTGAGATTGAGCCCGGAAGTCTTCCACCTTAAATCCACCAGTATAATTTTTTTAAATACGTATTTTTTTAAGTACAAATTTTGTCGATCAATTGAATAAAAATTAATGTCAGCATTTACATTTTTGCTAAGACACCTTAAAAATAACTTCTTTTGTTGCAGGAAGAGCATCTGCATCGTATGGCATCGAGTAGATGGTAAGTACTGATTATTTAGATGAATATTGCTCAATTCGTGTGTGTTTAAAAATGACGTATTGATTCCATAGACGTCCAGTAACCGTGAGATAGATTTTTTTTTTTTGTGGGGCTTTAGGGCTCGTCAACATCGAGGTCATTAGAGCCCATCCGTGAGATAGAAAGCGCATAAATGTTTTACATTGCTACAAACGTCATCAATGAACTTCAACATTACAGAAAACTACATATGTATTTTTATACAATGAAAATTAAATATGTATTGGTATAACTAAGAAAATAGTTCTAAATTTCTCAATTCAAAGCTTCTTTTTCTTCCTCTTTTTCTTCTTAACAAGAAAACAAATGTCAAAATACAAATTTATTTATTTTTGTGAAAATATGATACCAAAGTACAAACATTGAGATAAGGCAGGTTGAAAAAAAGTATTTTCAACTAATTTGTTGATTGCATATACGTTACGAGGCTCTTCCCTCAGTTTTTCCTTTTTCTCTCAGACTTAAAATTGAGGAGGTACATTTTGGAACTTAACGTTTCAATATGAAAAATCGTGCAACATCTGAAGTGATTCGCGGAGTGACATCACGAATCTTAATGGAGGCGAAATAAAAATCGGTGATGTTAAAGAATAAAAAACCAACTGTTTACAATAGGAATAAGATTAATTTAAGGTTTTTTAGTCGAATTTATCTCATAAGCAGACGCAAAATTAAATCATTGCTATTAGTTTATATTAAATAAAACCTGTATTCATTTTTTTAAACAAATTTATTAAATATAGTACAATGAAACAAAAACCAAAGTATAATTATTTGCAGTGATTTCGTGAGATCTTATGTTCCGAAGTTTGAGGACTAGCCTCGAGTATTTACCAGAAAAATTGCATTACCAAACTTGCCGCAGCTGCTCTACTTCGATTTCTGAGCACCAGTCGAGAGTGCTGCTGCCAGTGGCGGAGACTAATGTTCTTTGATTCTTTTTTCTCTCAATGCGGCGCAACCTTCTCCTTTGCCTTTTTGTGTGACGCTTCAGAAATGCGCTTGAATCTCTTTCTTTGTCACCCTTTGACGATTCTCTGGTACTGAAACGAGGCATAAAAGGAACGTTGGCACTGACAGAAGAGAGTAAGTTGTTTTGTGCACATTTGTTTGTGTCATTTTCAGGGCGCTAATAGCAAATTATGAAAAATTATTCTGAGAGCATTTCGAGAAGAAAATTATAGCTCATTATTCTTGTTATTTGAAACACAGTGAAGTAATTGTACTTCTTTGGTTTTACTGAATTTGATTACTGATAATATAATCGTTTACTCGAAGCGAAATTTTAAATAATTTTTAACGTAAATCAACAACATAAACCAGAAGCACTCTGAAGTTTATTTTACCCTAAAAATGTTTGAGTGTGGTCCATTCGACATTCCGATTCAAGTTTAAAGGACCCTCAACTAATATGGGTTAAACTTCCCGTCATGTCGCCAGTAAAATCTGATGTGGCCAATTTTTCAATACACATAGAAAATCCTGTTGTGTGTAAGAAACGCAATAACTAAAACCTCATTTTCCACGCGGAAACGTCCTTCATCATTTCGAAAAAGTCTCACTTTTGAGACACCGAAATAAATTATGATTTAAGTTGTTGACGGTGGATAGTAAATTACAATATAAATTTATATCGAAATCTGTAAAAAATATTTTTCAGAGATAATTATTTTATTATAAAACAAATATTTACGAACATCATACTTTTGTAATTACTGCATTATTGATGCATGATGGTGGATAGTTTTTGAAGTCAATGTGATGTGTATTCTGTGTAAACTTCTTACGTGATTGAGACGATTAGTGATATGAATTTATTTTATAAGGAGGATAACATAAAGCAACGAATCTTCAAAAAAGAATATTTTTTAATATGATTACTAAGAAGTTAACGTGTTTTCTCTTTCATTAAAAAATATCTTCTAGATACTACCCCGTTTAAAGCGCGTGTTGCGATGAAATGATATTTAACCAACTCTCTGAGCTAAACTCTACTCAATTTCTCTCTCCGTGTCAAAGAATACCCTAATTACCATTCTAAGCACTAGCGATACATTGTCGAATAACTTACAAACTGAGAGACACCAGTGTAATATTTAAAATTATCTTTGTTATCAATAATAATGTTTCTATGTAATCAAAAAATTTAACCTTCTTATAAGTGACTGTGTTGTGGAGAAGTAATGAAATAAATAAATTCCCTGTCTATATTACGAAATAAAATTCAAATTATTGATACAATCACTTGTCCTATTCCTCTTATTCATTTCCTCCAAGCTCAAATCCTATCCAATGAAAGTATGCTGGAACATAACATTCTCCCAAATCCTTCTTGTTCTAGCTGTTTGAAAACCGAAGTTCAGTTTTCAAGTCCCCGTTCAATACAAACCGAAGAAGGGTCCTTAAGAACGGATGCAGAATATTTGAAAAAAAAACAACAACTCTTACTTGAATTATTGATTTCCTGATGACATAAAGCAGATGACCGAAAATTACAGAATAAAAATGGCGGACGAGATGTAAAAAGCATGGGTTAAGTTCTTCCAAATTTCTCAAACCCCCCTGTCATAAAATTTCATTTCATAACCAAAGAAATAGTAGTTGGTTCCACCGGGGTGTTAAATGTTGAAGGAGAAGGGAATATAAATGTGGTACAAGGTTAGTATTAAAATCCATAGAATCCATAGTACAAGGTTGAAATCGAATTCCGAAATTTTATCCTGCCTCTTGGAAACTACGCTGAGATAACTTCTGGAGAAAAATTCATATATATTTGTTGATGATTACATACACGACACTGGGAAAAAAGCTGAAGCTTTTGCAGAGGAACTTCATAAAAGATTCACGGATACCAGAGACAGACCTTTAAAACCCACAGAAATGGAAAATGTTCTGGAGTAGGTGACCACCGACGCACTTTATGAACTAATTATAAATCTTGTCTAGAAAAACCTCAGACAAAGACTGTATGACCGCACCGGTGCTGCGAGACCTACCAGACTGTACCAAAGCCTACGTACTATATATTTACAACTTTGTCTAATGAGTGTATACTTTTCGATCTCGTGGAAAAGAGCAAAAATTAAAATGTTAAACAAGTCGACGAAGTCAAAAAACTAATAGACAGCTACCAACCAGTTAACCTGCTCCCGTTCCCAGGAAAGTTATTAAAAGACTGATACTCAGGTACATTCTGCCGACAATCAACGACAACAGAAGTAATGGAAGGAATAATTCACTTGCCATCTCAATCATTCGGTCCACTTTCATGCACCAACTTGACTAGAACAAACAACCATTGACCTAAATTTTCACAAACAAGTACCCGTAGATTTCTTTGACATTGTTCAAGTTTTCGGCAAAGTTCCCCATGACGTACTCCTCTACAAATTATCTTCCACTTCTTCAAAATTATTCACTCGTTTTTGACTGACAGAACATTCTTTTGTGCAAATGGAAAACGCCAGACGCCATAAGAGACTAATAACGAGGGGCGGGCCACAAGGAGCCGTTCTCTCACCCCTTTTGTTCTCAATATTTTTAATGACCTACTCCACCCGCCCGCGACCAGACAAGACTTTACGTTTTCGCTGATGCCGTTGCAAATATTGCACGAGGACAAAATACAACGCAAAAATTAAAAATTCTCGACAAATGCCTCTGACGTAATTACCTGGGCAGACGAAAATTGTATTGAATTCTCGACAGAAAAAATAAAAGCAGTTGTGACGGGAACCTAGCAAAACAAGAAAACAAACCCGGAAAACAAAAGTGACGAGTAATACATTTATTTAATGGCAAAACGAAACTCTGTACCTTGGCGTGACGTTTGATGAAGAACTGACTTGGAAAACTTATGTGAGAACAATATTGGGAAAAGTGAGACATCAGTCACTACTAACTACTACCGACAACGGAGAGAATGGAACGGCACAAAACGTGCTTACGATCATTAGGCTCCAGACATCACGATACATGTATCAACTCGAACCGCTACGAGTTTCAGAAAATGGAGTACTAAAACTTATTACCCGCCCACAACTTATGACAAATTCAACCATACTTAAGCCAATAAATTAAAATGGAAGACATAATTGTCTGCACTCGAAGACTCGCAAAAAATGAACTTCGTCGAGCATTCGTTATTAGGGAATGACCTGAACCATTAAAGATATTGATGAAGTATCTTTACCCAACATGTATTAGAACTGTGAAGCTACCATCTGACGGACACTGGACGACGCATTAGAGACTTAGGCCCGTACATCACCTGTACACCATCATCCTTTGTCGTAACATAATCATTCATCTTGAGCATAATCATTTTTTTTGCAAAAGAATTTTTTATTTTAAGTTAAAACTCAACAAGTAAAATACATGTACCTCTTACCTCGTCACAAGTGCGCGAGTGCAAACTTATTAACAAGCAGTGAATGAACAACAAGAGTATTTAGACCTGGGACTGTCAAAGAAAAAAGTGATACTAAGTGCAGCGCAGAAAAAATCATATAAAGGCGGTTTTAGCTCTAATACATTCCAATGATTGAACGCAAACCGAACTTCAAAATACATATCACAATACACACTGGGACAGAGTGAGATACAAATGGGACAAAAATAGAAAAATCAACTTTTTGTTTTGGGTGTTTGAGCACAATGTATGCGTAGTTAAGATATTGGGATAAGCCAACCGCTCTTATTTCGTCTGAAAATATTAATATTGCCAAAATTGGCCGCATCGATTTTCATTGTTTTTCCGTCGTGGCGGACACAGCAATTGTGACGTACGTGGTGTATATATTATTCACGAGCGCATTTCGCGTAAAGTCTGAGAGTATTTGTGATTATAATGGCGGCACCTTGCGAGGAAATTCGTAAGGACTGAAAAGTATTGTCCAAGTGCAACATGAATTATGTATACATAGCTGAAACGATGAGATAATGAATGCGTATATTTTAAGGTTAAGTTGTCTATCGATTAAATTCTCTTAGAGCTACAAAAATGTGTAAGCATATGTAAAGTTGAAATCATTTGTTAACTATTATATAATGTCTGTAGAATGTATATACGTTAAAATGAGCTGCTCGTTTTTGCCCATTTCCTGCGAATCCTCAGTTAAGTAATTGGAAACGTCTTCTCTGATCTTTCAGATAATCCTCGTATCTATCACCGAATACTTATGGAGGTGCTGCAGGAAACAAACAAAAAAACGATAGGAGCTCAGTGATGAAGTACGTTGTACATCGTCTTGAATCTAATATAAGTTTTCAAGATTTATAGCAGTCTAAGGACTTGTTTGAAAATTATGATAAGAAGTGGGGAAGTGTACATCCGAACGAAGGATCACTTTGATGAACGACATAAAAATTGGTTCAAATCTTTTTAAGGTGCCAAAGTATTTGTGTAGATATTCAATGGTACATAAAGATGATCCTCAATCTTCAGTGTCCTCGGTTCATCTGTACAAGGAACCTTTTTGAAAACTCGACCGATAAGCGCAAAGAAGAAGAACCTCTGACAGAATCACAGTCTTCGGCCGAGCTTTGTACACGTTGCTCAAATAAAGTAGAAAGAATGTGGGCAATCGGATGTAGTGTCGTCTCGCGCCTTAAAGCTACAAAACGCATACAGTCGAGTAATCAGAACTTTAGACATTTTTATGTATTCCATAGAAGAAACTTTAGCTCTTCTATAAAATTGAAATCTATTAGAGAAACTATACATACTACTTCGAAACAAGGTCAGGATCAAAAATGTGCTATTGTATCAAGAAGTATTTGAAGCAAAATATGAATGATATACAACAGATAGCTCAGTTACAGAAACAGAAGCCAATTTGGAATAACAAATTTTGTTAGATCTACTTGCTAGTAGAATATTAAAATGCTTGGGAACAGATGGGATCCAGGTCTTCTCAGAGAGAGAGACATTTAGCCCTAGTTGGAAAATGGAGGAGTGGTGGAAGTAATGGTCATTCGCTGTACTTCGTATAATGTATAGCGTTGAAAAGTGAAAGATTCTATGCACTTGAGACAGTAAGATTGTTAGTAGAAAAATAACCTTAGTTTCATGTGTTCACAAAATGTTAGTTATCGGAGGTGAAGGTATAAAATCAGCACCCCTTCCAAGCGGTATGCTTCTGGGAGAAGCACAGGAGGCGCTACATAAGAACATAACTTGGTGTTCAGATAGAACATATTACCGAGTGAATTCTACGACTGATTTAATTCAACGTCTACTTGTACCACCCGATCCCTTATTAACCAGACTCAGAAGGCCAAGAAAAGCTCACACCAAGAAAAGCTGAGATCTCATTGGTCAAGAATAGCTCACATCTTTCGCCCGAAGCAAAAAGTTTACTTATGACTGCAAATTTTACAAAAAGAAATTATGATAAATTCGAATAAATGTTGTAACATAATAAAGATATTACTTCACAATAAATTAAGTACCACCTTCAAAGTTTTTCCACGTTGAAATTAAAAAAAGTATCGATTCTCGGTCTTTCATGTGTGAATTTGCAATACACTCCAACATTGAAGGAAAACTCGGAATTGTTCAAAATAATTATATCAGATTTCTAAACATACAATCTCCAATTTTTCAGTTATTTTTCTTTTCATCGTTTTTTTTTTTAATTATCAAGATATCTTACATTACCTCTCACATGTGGATTTTTCTTTTCAAAATTTTCTAAACCGAACATTCTAAAAAGCGAAAAGTTATTAGCATATTTGAATTCTCGCAAAATTTCTATGAGATTACTTAGATGAGAGTATTTAGATATTGATTTCACGAAAAATTCTCGTTTAAGAGGACATTAATATAATCTAAAGAAATGCTTAGAAAAAAAAATGAAGAGGAAAATAGCTGAGAAAAATCGCACATATAAGGCTGAAAATTTGACTGAAAATGTTTTTTTAGACATAGAATGCCATAAAATTATTTTGAACAATTTTTTGCGTCAGTACATACAACCATGGCCTACTTGATTTGGAATTTCCTTTATGTCAATGTAAAATAACTTTAATTAAGAATTATCTTTTTTTCGATTTTCTCATTATAAGATGCCCGATTCATAATTTTCGTCAAATTTCAAAAAATCATAGTTATTCGTATATAATCCCAGGTTCAACATACGATTCAATGACTGGTGAGGCAGGTTTGGAACTAGGCCAGAAACTGAAATATTAGGCAGCCGGAATCCTGAAGCGACATTTTTGAAAAGTGTAATATTTACCATTATGTTTTAAATTCAACTTTTTTCTATATAAAACAGTAACATTTAAATTCTACTTCGATCAGACAGGTTTTGAATCAGCGTCACCAGAGGAAGAAGGCAAGTAAGCTAGGCACTACGCCACGGGACGCCTGAGTAAGCGATATTTTATTTTATATTGTTGTATTTGTAAATAGGAAATGAAGCGTGCTATTGAAGTTTACCTTCATGGAGTGATAGGAGTTAGGAGTTGGTTAGCTCGGTTTACCAACAACTTGGCCCACGTGAAGGGGTTAGTAGAAGTAGTTAGTAATAGTTACAGTTTTTGATACTAGATGGAGTTGGATAGACGAAGGAAAGTTTGCTTTTCAGTAGTCATAGCTATATGAAATGGGACATTAATGTAAAAAGCTACAAATTTTCTGGACCCATCGGGAATCGGAATCGGTGATGAGCAACGGCACTACCACCTGAGCCACGGGTGGGTAAGTGATACTTGAGCGTGGTTTGAGTGTACAGTATTGTGCTCCCTCATTAGAGGTTAGCCCTGGTCCAGGAAATGTTATAAATCCAAGAGTTACGAGCAAATGGCTTATATAATTTTTACTGGAAAATTTTAAGGAAACATGCACTCGCGACGATACTGAGGTTGTTGTCTTTATTGCCAGCAGTTACGCAGATGAGTAAATTAGCTTATTGCCTTCTACGTGGTCACACATTATAGGTTTTTACCATTAATTGTTATTATTAGGGGACGGTGATGACGTTCAATGATGATATTATGTTAATAACACAGGAAGGAGGACTCACAAAATGAATCAGTAGTTTAAAAGGTCAGGAGGTTCTTTCATAAACTGGCCATAGTCTGTTTCTTCAATACGAACACAATTTTATTACACATATTAAATCTACATAAACAGAGTTACTTGAAGGATGTTCCAAAATTTGAAGTTTTAACCCCCCTTAATATTTAACATAAAGTTCCCCAATTTTACACAGGATTACGTAATGGTAGAAATACAAAGGTTGAAGCGCACGCAGACTCTAAATCAGATCACCAAGTTTTCGGTGTCTTTTTGCAAATATAAAAAGCTCTAGTAGTGCAACTCAGGCCCCTACTAGATATGGATCGCAATACATGCTTGTTGCGATCTTGATATAGCCCCGTCTTCACTGGGTTGAATGTTAATTGATAATTTGTTGCTTCCGACGAGTGTCCACAATGGAGTACACCACGCTGGAAAGCTGATAATCTCCTTCACTATGCTGGAAGGTTAAAGTAGAACATAACAACTGTTACGCTGTAAAACTTTTAAATAAGCGTAGCATTATGAATGACTGTGCAATGCAGCCATGTGACGTAACTACACCACGAAACAGCCGTAGTGCATCTCCGACGATACCTGAAGTCACATCTGTAATTTGCTCGTGGAAAACACGAGCTTTTATTCCGTGCAGAAGCTTCTAGAAGGAGGTAGGGATGACATGAAATAGATGGGGGTTGCTTCATGGAACTTGTAGTCTTCTACAACACTGCGATCTGGTAGTGATAAAGTCAGGTCGAAGCGTAGTGCTAGCAGCGCAAGCACTGAGCGTCCTTACGAACTTCTAATGGTTCGTAACATATTACATCATGATAATTACGCACTGGGTATTGCGAAATGCAGAGTAGGCTCTGAGAAGTGGCAGCTAGATCCTATTCGCAAAGAATTGATGAGAAGTCGAAACGTTTCTTGTGGTCTATAATTATGCATCACATATATAGCATGCACAACCCTACATTCCTTAAACATATAATCAGAAAGTAAAAAGTATATGCTCTTCTTTTCTAAATTTGGGGAGAGTATTGGGGAAGTCATTTGTAATACACTGAAATGGAGGACAGTTCGTTTCGCCTCATTAGTATTCGCCTAGATTCTTTAAAAACTATTTCCCGTTACAAGTACGTTACTATAAAAACTATACGTTACAAGTACGTATTTCTTGTATCCCTCTGACTCTACAAAAACTTCTGCCGATGCAGATACAATGAATGTGATATTGAAATATCAGATCTTCCACTGCCTGGTAGGAAATGTGAATTAAGTGCGGGAAAAAAATCAAAGAGTAAAAATGTTTGTCATGCCAATAACTTTCAACTATGGTACGCATAAGTAGAAACTTGTTACTTACTAAATCACACACACACAAAATTCTGCTCTTGTACAAAATTCCAAAAAGGAAATACTTCGGCAATGAAAATGTGGTAAATTCTTAAAATTTTGTTTTATTTTCGAATTTCCTTTATTTCTCGTTTTTCCTCCAGGATGAGGAATGAAACATACCAATTAAAAGAATTTGGTAATCCTATTCCCCCGGGAGGAAAATTTTAAATGTTTATCAGACTAAAAATGTTTCTTTTCGAAATTTTGTGGAGTAGAGACATATCGGGTGAAACAGTTCTATTTTTATTTTTACTGAAAAACAAAAGAGAAGTTGTAACTACATTAATTTGTTCGCTTAATGTGTTGCACATTATCCATTTCCTCGTTCACATTACTAAATAAATTCTCTTTCTCCGAGAGCGGATGGGTCATGTGCACTGCGCTTGCAGAGGAGAAGCAGGGTAGCTTTCTTCCCATTCAACCCTTGGTGTGGAAGGGTGCGTTTCATGAGGGGAGCGCAAGTAGACCTGACAACGTCGCGCACGCAAGCAATGCCAATGGGCCACGCGTGAGGCGCGTGACGTGGAGACCAAACGCACGCGAAGGGTCGATTTGGCCCTTCACAGAGGGCGTCAGTGAGGCGATGGACAAGAACACTTGCGTATTAGGGGAAACGTTGCCTTCAGAGAAATTCCGTCTCTCTACTCAGCGGTGCTCGTGTCCACTGAGGGTTGGAACTTGACAAAACACGTGTCACTACAGGTGTTCTTCATCCTGTTTCTATTCTTCCATAACACTGCACAGTTCGTCCATACCGTACAACACATAAACAACGTTTAAAATACATATTTTAATTACATATGTAGAATTATAATTATTGAATAAAACGACCTTATTACACAGACTGATTTATTAACTATTAAAGAGACTACACAACATCACGACCTCCACTGCGGGCCATCACTAGGCAAGTTATGAAAAACAATTATTAAAACGGGTTTACATTGGGAAAGGAGAAAAAGAGTTTACACAAATCAAAATCACAGAATACACATGGATCATATACAAAACCAAGGAATAACGCACAGAGATGACAACAATCCATAGAATATTATCAAGAAGCAAAGAATTAATGGAATGTCAAAAGTTTTAAAAAAGTATAAAAATGTATTGAGAAAGGTATTAAAATATTCACAGAATAAAGGGTAAAACATAGAAGTTATAAACAAAAATGGTATGGATAGAACCATAATACAAAGTGTTATTAAAATATATGAAAAGCATGGCATATTTAAATTAACAAAAACAAATGTTGTGAACCTCATAGAGCCAATAGTTGGCAAAGCATAACAACATTGTATATGAAAGTAAAGAATATCAAAAGGTATATACAAAGAAAACAAGGATACATAGAAAAAACAAGAAATTACAAAATTTAATTTAAAATAAATTTCAAAGACATTTAAATATTACAGAAATCAATTGTGCTGAACCTCCAAGGGTTAATTATTGGTGAAAATACAGTTGTAAATAATAGGCAATTGATCAGTGTCAGTCTGCAGATTTAGTGTGAATTTTGGATTTTTAAGACATTTCTGAGACATCTCTTTTGATAGTTGCCCTCTATGTCCAAAGTTTTGACCTTTTCCCAATCCATTACATGATTAAAGTTAATTTTGTGTACATATATAACATTGTGATGATTGCTTTTTATACTATTAACATGTTCTTTTAATATAATCTGTAGGGTTCATTTGAATTGAGCAATGTAAATAGTTGCAATCTTTACAGGGTATTTTATACTCTATATTCTATTTTGATGTGATGGGAATGGTATCTTTTCCAGTCTTGACAATAAAATTTAGTTTGTTATTCACTCTCAAAATTGTCCTCGTGTTGAAGTGATTGAATATTCTTTCTAATTTAGGGGATATCAAAGAATTGTAAGGAAAAAACCACCAGATTGGTTGTACAAGATCAAATGTATTTTTGTATTTATTATAATTTATGCTTGATCTTATGTAATTATCAATGAATGAGGAAGAGTAAGAATTGACAAGAAAAATTTGGTGGATAACATTCAAGTTTCCATTATGAAGTTCTTTGTCAGAGAGTGTCATTGTTAATAGATGCGTTTACACTATGTAGAAAAATGTTATACAGCAAATGTTATATAACATTTTGCTACACAATTTCATGAGTTTGCTACATTTAGCACTTTTCTACGTGTAACATTTGCTTTATGTAGAATTTCCTGTAAAGACACTGCTACCAATTTTACACTATGTAGCAAAATGTTACATGTAACTAAAATGTTTGCTATATTGCAATACAAACGTGTTTAAGCTGTGTAGCAATCCGCTATATAGCAAATGTTATACAACATTTTGCTGCACAATATCATGAGTTTGCTACACGTAGCATTTTGCTACATATAGCATTTGCTTTATGTAACGTTACCTCAAAAGAAACTGCTCTACGTAACAAAATCATCCCGGGTTCCATTCCCGATGGGGCCAGAAAATTTTGTAACTTTTCACATTAATGTCCCAGTTTATATAGCTGTGACTACTGTACAGCAAACATTCATTCCTCTATCCAGCTCCTCCTAGTATAAATAACTCTTATTATTACTAAGTACTTCTACTAACCCCTCCACATGGGCCAATTTGTTGGTAAACCCAGCTAACCGACCCACCTACTAACAATGACCTACCACCCAACTCATAACTCCTATCGCTCTATGTAGATAAGCTTCAATAGCACGCTACATTTCTCATTTACAAATACAACAATATATCAAAATGCACATGTAGCTGAAATTTTTGTTATATAGCAATGTTACACGTTTCCCACTTGGAGTCGGGAAAGATCAAAGGGTTTTATGTAGGAAGTTTCGTCGTCGTCCCTGCTGCCGTGTCTCGCGGAACTGATTAGAGAGGAAAAAGTATCGACTAAACATAGGTCAGTCAAAATGGACGTACACTCTCGCGGAGTACTAATTTTAAATGTCTCATACTTTTTCTTAAATTATGCAACTACCCAACCTGGGATTCTCACATTCACATCGGAAATTAATTGTTTGTAATAATTTAATTGCTTAAAAATCTATTAGTTATTATTTTTAATTGATTATATTTTGACAGGTTATAACAAATTTAATTGTTTATAGTTTCAATTATAAAAATTCTAGTTGTTTATAACAACTTTTATATTTATGCAAATTATAGTTGTTCATAACGATTTAATTATAATATTTTTAACAATTTAATTATAGCATAAATAATTGTTTATAACAATTTAATAGTTTCAATAATTTTAATAATTCATAAAAACTTAAATTATTTATAGAAATTTTAGTTGCTTATCATAATTGTTTATAACAATTAAAATCACTCATTTATTTCTTTATAAATTTGTATAGAAAGTGTTATTGTTAAAAACGTTTATTTTTATAAACAATTAATTTGTAAACGATTGAAAATTCTAAAATTACGTTGTAAACAATTTAATTGGAATGCCGACTTTAATACTTTGGTGTATCAATTTAATTGTTACAGAATTAATTGGTATGACATTTGAATTGTTATAGAAATTTCAAATATGTATGACTATTTTATTTGTTTTTAATAATTTTAATTATTAATAACTTAATTAATTATTTATAATTTATTTTTAATAGTGATTGTTTTACAATGGTGTAGAGTAATATACAATTCTATAAAGAATAAAGGTTAAAATAATTACTTAAGTAACCACGCTACTGAAATTGTGCTTAGTTTTTATACCTAGAAATTTTATCTGTATCTCGTATCCAAAAAAGCGTTGGAATAATGTTCATTAGTTTATTATTTCATAATTGAACGCGGTTTCCTCAAAAACGTCACATAATATGTTCCGTACAGTTTTCGCGTATATCTTTAAATTTGCATATTTAACGTCTTGCGAATTATACACGGAACTATCAATACAAAAATTTATAAGATAACGGGATGGGTATCCGAGGGGGTGNTTTTTTTTTTTTTTTTTTTTTTGTGAGGCTTTACGGCTCATGTCGACATCAAAGGTTATTGGAGTCTTAAAAACTCGTACAGGTAGGGAAAATGCAGTTACGCACTGGGGAGAGCCTACATGATTCTCCCCGCGTGTGGGACTCGAAGATTGACTCAACCATACCCACTAAAAACCCTCCTGATTTACAACACACCAAAACATATCTCAAAACCAAATATCAAAAACATTGACAAAGAAATGAGGGGGGGGGACAAAAATGAGGAGAGGACATAACATGAGGGGGGACAAAAAATGAGAGGGATGGAAAAAAATGAGGAAAATGAAAGATACCCTAGCCTTAATAGCATCGGGATACCCTACCACAAGTAAGTGGAAGTAACGCCAGGCTCAGCTCGGGGCCCCATGTTTGCCAAACACGAACTTACTAGATGTATGTCCCCTGAGGGGTGTCGTAATCCTGTTTGTAATGCTTCGTACATGAACATGAACATTTTAACCGTGCATACAATATAGATAAGTTTCAAGTATGAGAAACTTCATTATTTTTGTGATGACACCGAGAGTTCTGGTCTGCTAAAGGATAAACACTAGCTTTGGAAACAGCGTACTGTCCATAACGAGTACTTTGAAAACGTCCAAAATTAGTTCTGACAAATCGAATCTTCCAACCCTAGATTCGCCGTATTTTTCGGTCAACTGCTGAATTCGGGTTTTGGACACAACGTGTGTTTTCTTTTCCCTCCATAACGCACAAAGGAAGCAAACGATCGATACCGAACTTAAGGATTGGATTTTATTTCATTATGAATAGAAGACTTTCTTGGCAGCTCATTCCGATTTCACTAACAGTCCGAGTACCAAAACGTACAGTTCTTAGATAATGAATTGAATTTTTTTGGTGTGCATTTTAAAATGTGCATTTAGATTGCCAAATACCATTATTGTGCGACTTACAATTTTCAGATGCACCAAGATCGCAAAAAAAAAAAACAAAAAAAAAAACGAAAGTTAATAAAATGTCTACAATACAATTTTAACTATACATTGTTTTATGTTGTTAATTATACATTGTTTTATATTTGAGAAAATATTTTGACCTATTATTCAGGTATATAATACTTAAGTGGGCTACACCTCACATTCTTAATTTTTTCAGATAAGTTGCACAGTGGGAATATTGTAGCTCATGAAATGATGTATTTTATTGCTACAGAACATATCATGAACGAAATTTGACTTTAATGTAAATGAGGGTTAAATAAAAGAAAAAACAAAACATTGTTAATAAAACAGTGTCAGCGAAGCGGAGTGTCGTCCTCGCAATCCCCTCGATGCAGACGTGCTAGCTTACAAATCATAGTTCTTATTTAATTTAATTCGGTTTGAACAATTGTTATTTGTATAAATAATCTGATGAAAGACGTGGTACTTCACATGGATTTAGAAAAGCGCGGATAATCGATTTGTTCAGTTCGATTTTCCATGTCGAGAAAGAAGAATCGCAGAACGGTAGTAATTGCATCTGAAATTAAAAAGAAAGTAAGTCGTTTGAGTATATTTGTTTAAAATAAATTTGAAAAAATATTCCATAAGGAAGTGTAAGTAACGCTAGTCATATTAAAGCAATTATTTTTCATAGTGTAGTAAAAATATTTACTGAAACTAAAATTTTGGGTATACATTTCTCAAAACAATCTGGCTGCTGTCAGGAATTGTCTTTGAACAACATAATGAGAATTGTCCCGAATTGTCTAAAATTTGCAAATATGTAGCAGAGTGCTATATAAAATTTTCTTTATGTTGCAAATGTTATATAACACTTTGCTTCATAGTGTAAACGTACCTAGAGCTTGGTTAACCAGATTAAAAATTATAGTCTTTTTTGAGAGACAGGATGATTTGAATAAAAATTCAGAACTCTACCAGAATATATTGTTTTTTGATACGAATTGTAGTCTCCTTAATAGTTAATAAATCAGTCTGTGTAATAAAGTCGTTTTATTCAATAACTATTAAAAAATTCAAGTAATTCTTATTTATTTAATTTTACACCAATGAATATCAAACACATCTACACTCATGATCATTCTTACCATATGTCTTTATATTCTACTGTTCAAGTGTGTTGTCGATTCGTTTTCGACATTGAAGAGAAGTGGTTTAGGAGTGCGTATTAAGGCCCAGCAATAGTTTGTATATAAATTTGATGTGTATAATTGTTGGTATGTGCTATATGTTGTCGCAAAACCCGAATTTATTGAAAACGAATTTTATCAGAACGCTTTCGTTAAAATTGGTATTAACTTGTCAGCAATATAGAATTCACTGAATATACACTGCGAGGAAAAATCATTGGCACCGTTCCTTCATTTCTCCATAACTTCTATGTTCTTGAATGTACTATAGTGAAATTTGAGGTGAGGATTCTCCCATGTGTTCTCTAGGACATATTTATCACGAGATTTCTTTGCTACCCCTTTCGTTCCGGGACAAACTTAGAGTGCCACGGGGTAAAAATTTTGCGAAAATCAAGCAAAAAGACAACACTTGCTCATGTCAGGGAGAGCTAGTCTCCCGTGTACAGATTCAGTAGTGTCAACACTAGAAGCTGTGATTAAAAATCACTGAAATTCGAAGACCACCTTCTTCTTTTCCTTCACCAGGCTCTCATGGGAGAGTTTTGGCCTTCTCAACAATCTGCTTCCACGCCTTCCTATCTTTGACCTTCTTTCTCCAATCCACTTTCACTCTACGTAAATCATTGTAGACGTCCTCAGACCATTTCTTTTTCGGTTTTCCTTGAGGTCTAACACCTAATGGTTTCCATTCCCATACCTTCTTAACAGTTTGTTCCCCCATTCTGCAGATATGGCCAAACCATCTCAACCTTTGAGATTTAATGCAATTTATTATATTTCTGTAACGAATTAGTTTGTTTAAATCTGCGTTTGTTTTAATTCTCCAAAAGCCACTTTCTTCTCTTGTAGGACCAAATATCTTCCTGCGTATTTTACTTTCAAACACTGCAAGTTTTACTTTATTATCATCTTTTAACACCCATGTTTCACTACCATATGTTACTATGGGCCTTATGATTGTCCAATACAGTTTTAATTGCGTGGTTTTGGTTACTAGTTTGCTCTTAAATAGTGTTGCATTCGCAAAATATGCCTTATTGCTCAGAGTGATTCTTTCTTTTATGTCAATCTCATTCATACCATTAACTATAGATCCAAGAAACAGTAGAAAGTTGCAAATTCTGTTTCAGCATGCAAGGTGTCAAACGATAGATTTCAATGAGAAATGATGACTTGAGGAGTATTTGGAAATTTAAAGTATATTTAGAGGGCGCACCTACCCTCTAATAATCCATTTTTGTGCTGTTTTAGATTATCCACTACTACCGCAATTTCCATCTAATCTGCATGATTAATTTTCATATATATTATGCCTAGAGCATCATTCTATAATGGTTTGGGCAAATATTGCATTTATATAAGAACGGCAGAAAATATTCCTTAATATTACGAGTAATTGTAAATGTGTTGAATTGTCCTAGGAAATTCCTATTATTCTATTAGTAACGGTTTTATCAATATTTAATGATAGGGTCTGATGTGAAATGATAACTTGAGTATTTTGACATTTCTAGTATATTTAGCGAGGTAATCGCTGTGATGTACACAAATTGAAAGACCTTAGAGTAAACCAGCAAGTGAAAATAGAATTGAAAAATAGATTTCAAGCTCTTGGAAACGTTCAAACAGAGGATGAAGAGCAAAGTAGGTATATGATAAATATGAGATTTTTTGATGTTAGTGAAAAAATTCTTGGACATAATAAAAACTTAAAGAAAGATTGGATGACGATCTAAACCTGGAATTTAATTAAAAAGAGACGAGACCTGAAACAACAAATTATCCCAAGCAAGACAAGAAATCGGAAAAAAATTAAGAAAACTGAATACAATAGAGCTAACAAACATTTAAAGAAAAGTGTCAGGAGGGTCAAACAAAAATGGGTAGACGAAAATGCAAAACTAGCGGAGGAAGCAGCAAGTAAAGCTGATACAAAGGAGCTCGATCGAATTACTAGGTAACAGATAAGAAGTGCGGGATTAGATGGAAACTGATGGAAGCCATGGAAGACCTAGGTTATGGGGACGATATCTGTCTTCTCTCACATAGGCATTCAGACATACAATACAAGTTTTCAAAATGATGACAAAGCTCTGAAAGAGCAGAACTTAAAATGAATATAGTTAAAACAAAGGATATGCGTATTCACGAAAGATCTCTCTGCCCATTAATAGAACATAGCCAGCGCACTGAATATGTGAAATCTTTCACCTATCTAGGAAGCAAAATAAACAAGGGGGAACATTGGAAGATGTTACATCTAGAATTGGAAAAGCGAATGCAGTGTTTGTCCAGTTGTATGCAGTATGGAGAAAGATACATCTCAAGGAAAATTAAACTTAAACTTTTTAAAACTCTAGCTATACCGGTTCTTTTGTGTGGAACAGAAACCTGGACCATAAACAAAGAAGCCAGAATGAAACTTTTGTTAAACTACAAACTTTTGTTAATAGAGGTTTCAGAAAGATTTTGAACATCCATTGACCCCACACAGTAAAAAATGAGATTCTTTGCGAACTTGCTGGCGAGGAGACAGTTGATAAACAACTCAAAAGAAGAAAATGGAGATGGATCGACGATACTCTCAGGATACAGGATAATTCCATAGAAAAAAAATTCTGGAATGGAATCCACAGGGAGAGCGTGTTTGAGGACGACCACGCGGAAAGTGCAGAAGAAATATGCTCAAGGAAACAGGAGTCCTTGGAAAAACACGGAAGGAAGTGAAGAGGTTGGCAGCAAATCGTGTCCGGCGGAAGACTTTCACGGATGCCCTATGCTGTTAAAAATGAAGAAGTATATTTAGAGAGCGCACAAACCCTCCAAAAACACTTGTTATGTACTTTTTTGATTATTTCATTTTACTGCACCTTTCATCTAACCTACAATTTAGATTTCAGGCTAAATTATGACCAGAGCATCACTCTATAATGGCAATATATATGCAACTCAAGGCATACTATATCTGAAAATCAATCAAGTTGGTTTGATGGCAAGTGCGGTACAAGTGGATAATCTAAAAGAAGTACAAACCTAGTGGTGGAAAACCATTTCACATACTTTCTCATATACTTTCTCAGATGCGATGTGGGTATTTTTTGGGTAGAAGCGGGATTCAACCATAAACCACAACCATTATGGTAGAGTTCGCTGCTACCAGCTTGGTTTCCCCAAGCAATCAAACACACGTGTAATAACAATAAAATATTCCTTTAATACAAGTCAAATTGAAATCTGCGTATTTACAAACTTGAACGAACTCTCAAATCATAAATACAAGTTTGAATTTATTATTACAGAGTTATTGCTCTCTGAAAGCAACAATTACACACAGATATAAATACTGGTGTTATCAATTAACTCGGAAATCTACCTAAATTATCCGAATCTTAAAAATTTACAAGTTGCTATCCCGAAATAAATAACTATTCCAAGTTACGTCATTCGCGCCTAACAGCAATGTAATAGAATTACCTCAGCAATTCTCAGTGGTCTGACGACCAAACCAACCAAGTCACATCTCAAATAACCTGGGTACTTCCATACACTTCCGCAGAAAGTCTGAAAGTCTCTGAGGATCTTCAATCCTCACAATATATACAGAAGTGGAGGTCACGTGATCACGCCCTCGCTAACGCACTGAGCACTCTACATCCGCTGGAAATATTCCATTCACACTCTCCACGCGCTTCTGCAACATTCTTCTGAGGGCATTCCTACTCAATTTTCAGAAGTAAATGGAAACTGTTCAGCCTCTACACAATGAACGGGAAGGCTTAGTGGCGGGTATTTTTCCTTATTTGGCGGCGACTGGCCCGAGCCTTAATCTCCTTAGGAATTTCCGGCTAGCAAAATGCTTGAAAATGTTAATATTTCAAAAATCGATAGATTGCACTGGTCCTGATGTTACACATGTATTCATCCATTTACTCAAATAACTGAGCACACACGGACGGACGTTATGCCAACAACACCATTTAATGGAATTTCCTTTGATGTAAATAGATTTTTATGTGTTAAATTGTGCTTATGTTAATGTTCATGTTAATGTGTGTAAATTTTGGAAGTGGTACTCTGAAAGAAAATCTTTTATAGTGTAGTATGTATAATCTACGTAGAAGAGAAGCTGTTTACAGCAAAGTATGAAAATTTGAATAATCACGGGTTAAAGTTTGTGAATAAGTGTAAATAAAGTAAATGATAAAGTTTATTGCGTTGTAACTTGTTTGTTTTTAGAGGATTTGTTTTACGAATTCATTTTGCTGTGAAGTTAGATTTGAAATATACAAGTTTGATGACTGATTTAATGATTACTTGTGGTAGTGAAGTTTTTCAATTGGATTTTGTATGTTCTACAAATGAGTTTTATATTGATATTGCTATTGTAAATGGTCATAAATGTTCATGGTCCACACTTGGAAAATAGCCCAGTCAATAAAGATTTTGAACGGGAAAAAATTGGCGTAATGCTGAATTTTTCCTACTGATACACCACTTCCCAAGGATCATTTTCACGAAAGTCACAACATACATGATTTTCGTACTCCAAGAACGATTCGGAAGTCAGAAATACATTTGAACATGAACTTGAACACTTTTTGAAGTGTTTTGTTCCTTTTTTCGTATCTGGTTTTGTCACCCGCTATCGTGGAAAGGACGATACTTGGTCCCGAGGGACACCGGGAAATATCAATATCAAAGCGCACATGAGTGAGCAGAAACCTTAAACGGATTCCACTGAACAGACTTGAACAATTTAGGACAAAACTACAGAAGGTCAGAATATGTCCGTGTATTAATGGTTTAACGAATAGTTTTCTAATGATTTAAGTACTGCGGAAAATACCGTTCAAGATTTTTTTAGAGGATACGTATTTTATCATATATTTCTAAAATTCCTACAAACTTGTTAAAGAAACTTGAACGGGTTTCATTGAATATACATGAAAAATTGCAAACACAACTTCAGAGAGTCGAAAATGGCCGTGTTAGAAATAGTTTTCGAATAATGTAATGCCACTGAAATCAAATATGAAGTATAAGTGAAATTTAAGATATATCTTATTAAACAACATTGTAAAATATTGTTAATTAATAAGTTATAAATTTTGTTTCCTTCCCAAATTCCTACTTCACCAGTTGTCAATATTGGAGAACAACTGTGAGTACTTGATAGGAAACAAAAGCAGAAAGAGAGAAAAGGCGTTCATTAATTTTTCTTAACTTGAATTGGAATTCAAGTGCATCATGCACAAATTACACTTAAGTAAATTACCTTTATGTATCTGTCCAGTCTGAAGATCAGGATCCTTCTGAAGTTTTCTTCCATCATAATTGTGTGGAGAGGGCACATTGGAGACAAAAGTGTTTCCCACGGTGCCCCATATTTGTCCAGTCTCGTACTCTGCGCCCAGTTTGTGTTTACCAAGTACAGCGTCAGTAGGTGGAAGGAGGTGCAACTTATGCTGCTGTTCACGTTTAAGTCGACGTAGTTTGTCTATGGGCTCTGGGATCTCGACCTGTCGCTAAGCTGCTTGGAAGCAAACAGGCGACCTCACGAAATGCTACAGCTTTTTCACCGCCGGGTGCAGGGGTGATGGAAAGCAAAGGAACATATCGGATAATTACCCTATGCAACTCGTTCCTCTATGGTCTTTCTAGATGTCTGGTAGCCCAGTTTTATGTATTATTTCAACGGCACTTCCCATTATTTCACCCTTAAAAGAAAGGGCTTGTTTGAATTGTGGATACCTTGTGGATAGGGAGTATATTGTAGGCCTTGTTGCCTCTGAGCAGTTTATTGACATTTAAACAGGAGCATAAACTGTACCTCATTTCACCTACTGAGACTGTACTTCGTGAACACAAATTGCGAGCATCGTACGAGGCAGGACAAATATGGGGCACAGAGGGCACCACTTTCGACACCAATATGCCTCCGCCACTCATATGGGCTGGAAGACGAATCCTGGTCTCCAGACTGGAAAGATTTGTTGTGTATATGGGAAGATTGACGCGAGATAAACACAAATGAAGCTGCAGGACTCAGTGCGACACGATGAGATGTTTGTGCCGCAAGGCTGGAGTGCTCTGTTTCCCTGAATGGACCAACTGTGACGGAAATTGCACAAGGAAATTAAGAGAGAATACTTAAGTGTAACACATGCAAGCATGTGGGACTTGAATTCCAATTCAAGTCAAGAAGAAATAATGGTAAAACGCCTTTTCTTGGTATCTGCTTTTGCTTCCTTTCACATATCCACAGTTGTACTCGGAGGATGACAATTGCTGGAACAGGAAATTTGGAAGGAAACATGAAAAACTATAACTTATTAATGAATCATATTTGACAATGTTGTTGTAAAAAACGTATTTAATTTATATTTTACTTTCTCACATACGTAGTATATAGAAAGTATTGTAATCGCGAAAAAAAATCGAAAACGAGACTGCGGAAATATCCGTTTTGGGTATCCCTGATTCCGAAAAAATGGTTTTTGACTGCACGTCCGTCCGGACTGTCCGTCCGTCTGTCCGTCTGTTCGTCCGCTTGTGCGCAGCACTCCTGACCGAATGGTTTTTTTCATTTTTTGTATTTAGAGTAGAATTTACTTCTAACATATGTACGTGCTTTCAATTTTCTTTTTACTCGAAAACAAAAGGCTCTTCACATGAAGGTCAAAGAACATTTTTGAATATTTTTCAAAAACTGGTCCAACGATTTTGCTTAAATTTTCTATACGTAAAGTAGAGTTAGTATACATTATATCCGTATTAGCGGTACTTCGCTTGAAAGTTTGGTATAGACGCAGTAAAATAATTTCTGTCTGCTGGCAAAGGATGTAGAATAACGGTTTCTGTAACAAAGGATGCAGATAAATAGTCTCATTGGCGTTCTTCCAATATTACATCAGCTACGTGTTTTTTTGTTTTGTTTTTAAGGTAGTGTTTGATTTTTTGTTTATTTTTTATGATTTTTAATTCAATGCTTTATAGCAGTTTCAATCGTTAGAAATAATATTATTGTTAAAAATATATTTTAACATTTACTGAATTCTTTGACGAGATAGATAAGGAGCGTTACGAAATAACAGTAAGTAAATAAAACAAGCAGTATCAGCTATTTAATCGAAATATTTAATAGATACAATTAGTGTTTATTAACATAATTTTGAAATTTGAAATTGCAAAAAAATTAACTCTTTAGTTCCTAATTAAATTTTATAAGAATATTTATGGTCCGCTGGCTTCGTTATCGCGTTAATAATATCATATTTATCTTTATATTTATTAATTAATATGTCTTCTCAGGTAGAATATAAATATTGCTGATCTTATCTCCCAAAAAACCAAAAAAACAGAATTTTTATATTAGAGACTCTATCATATAAATGCTAGGAAAATATTTCTTTAATAAACTTTTTAAATTGGGTAAAATGAAGACGATCAAAGTATAGCGATAAAATTATCCCTCTCTTTGCTGTATGCTTTAATGCCTCTCACTAGTCCAGACTGAGAAGCGTATATGAGAAAGTATGTACAATTGTTGTGCACCACTAGTTTGTTTATAGTTAAATTTAGTGACCTTACAATATTCGGAAAACCAAGTATCGTACTTTCCAATTATAATTATAAAACTGTACCAATTATAAAACTTATATTATAATTTGCCACATACAGGACGGAACAACTGCGACGCGTGATGGAAAATCGGGATTTCGGGACCCTCGATACTGTTATTATCGACATCGGAACAAACTACCTCAAAAGATCGCATAACCTCGTTTATGTTATGGGAGAGTTGTACGATCTTGTTTCGGCCACCAAAAAGAAGTGCCCACGGTCCATTATAAAAGTAAGTGGCATGTTGCGGCGAAAGGACGTGTGGTTGAGAAAAATCGGGGCCATCAACGAACGCACTGAATGGGTTTGTAATGCCCTGAACGTAACGTTTGTGGACGGCAACAATTGGAAAGAGGGAAGTTATTTTGGGCGTGACGGGCTTCATCTAAATAGGCGAGGAGCGTCACATTTAGGAAAACTCTTTTCGCGGTTGTCACGTGCGAAGCCACCTTCAACTCATGTTTGAGATGGCACAGCGGTATTGGTTGGAAATATCAAATCGCTTTGGGGATTTCGAATAAGTGGTAGACTCCAGCTTAACGACAACGGCAGCGATGGCTCAGGCGATGGCCTTGGAAGAGGGGAAAGTGGCACTGGAGGTGATGACGGCGTCGACGGTGGAGGCGGCGGCTGTAACGAGGGAGGCGGCGACGGTGGAGTCGGAGGCATCACCGTGGAAGGCAATGGCTATGGTGATGGTACAAGAGAAGGCGACGGCCGTGAAGAAGAAAACGGAATTTGTCGACCAGTTAAAATGGGTGAGTAGTTAGTGATGCTGCAGATGAATTGTAGAAGTATTTACAACAAAAAGTTAAATTTTTCCAATTTAGTTGATATTTATGAACAAGATATTATCGTTGGTACGGAGCCATGGCTATCGGAGGACGTGAAAATTGCAGAAATATTTCATTCAGATATTTCGGTTTTCTGACGAGATCGTGTGAGTCGTGGGGGTGGAGTTTTTGTTTGCGTCAAAAACAGTTTTTCGTGCTCTTTAAGGTCATTAAGCTCTTTAAGGTAGATGAAGTTCATGAATTAATATCTGTTGAAATTGAACGTTACTCAGGTAAAACTCTAGAAATTACAGATCCAAATAATGATATGCGCGAGTTAGAACAATTAGTTAAAAAATGGGTCTCGATTCAAATATAACTAGAAATAGAATTATCGACGGGGACCTTAACTTACCGCATGTTGGCTGGGATGGTAACTCATATAGCATTAGCCATACGCAATTATTAGTAAACAATCTAGTTTGGGACTGTGGCTACAGTCAGGTAGTGAAGCAACTGACCAGAGGGGATGCAATACTCGATGTTTTCCTTGTGCGACCAGAGGATGAGCTTATCTCTTGCGACACTGTAGACGGCCTAGTTGAACTCCGCGTAGCTATCTTAGAAGTTCACTGTCATAATTCTCAAATATCTAGACCACAGGAAAGAATAATTTATCAATACAATAAAACAAACGTAACAGATTTTCAGTTTTTTCTACGTCACTATTACGCGAGATGGGCTGGTACGGGAAGCTCCGTGGAAGAAATTTGTTAAAGTTTAAGAATATAATATTAAAGAGCATTGAAAAAATTTGTTCCCCACATAAAATTAAAAAACAATCCTGACACTGAATACTATAATAGTTACATTAGACGTTTGAAAGAGAAAGTAAGAAAAACATAAAATTTGAAAGAAAGGGACTGACTACCAAAATAATTACAAATTTCCCTTTAAACAGTTAGTAATAGCAAAGGAAACTGCTCATGAGTATTTTCTACAGAAAATTATCCAAAATAAAGACACCTATTGGTCGCAATTTGATAAGTACCTGAAAAGACGGAAAGGGAACAAAGAAAGTACACCCACTATTAAAAACAACGGTGTTATCTACACACAACCTCAGGATAAGGCCAAAGTTTTCAATTCATATTACTCTTCGGTTTTTGACATCTCCTCTATTAACAATAGTTTAAATTTGACAAATAATTACCATGTAAATACTTTCGTTCTAAATACTAGAATGATGCGACATCGAATTTCTAAGATTAAGAATTAAAAAATCAATCGGTCACGACAAAACTCCAGGGGATTTACTTAAACTCGGTGAGAAAGCCATGATTCCATTCATAGCCAGGCTTTTTGATATTACATTAAATAATATTTCATTACCACGGGACTGGAAAAAGGCTATCGTGGTACCAATTCACAAAGGAAGTGATCGATCTACAGTTAGTAATTATCGACCAATTAGCTAACCTCCGTAGTATGAAAACCGATGGAACATATTATTGCAGATTATTTAAAAAATACTTTGGGAAAAAATAATTTTGTACATCCTGCCCAACACGGTTGTAGATCCGGCCAACACTCATCTGAGAGCCACCTTATTTCGGTTTGCCAGGACTTAGCTGAGTCACTTGACGGGAGGGGGGGAGAATTGATGCAATAGTTATTGATTTATCAAAAGCGTTGGATTTAGTGCCACATGACCATCTTCTTGCAAAAATTGCTTAGTCAGAAATTGATCGGCATGTTGTCAAATGGATTTGTGAATTTCTCCGGGATCGCTCACAAGATAGAATAGATGGGTACTCCTCTAAAACAAATCGCGGTGACATCGGGAGTACCACAGCGATGGGTTTTGGGTCCACTTCTTTTCCTTGCATATATTAACGATATATCAAACCACATTAATTCGATAGTGTGTTTATTTGCAGATGACTATTATATATCGGAATATGTTACAGAGCGATCTAAACGAATTGTGGAACTGGGCTGAGACGAATAAAATGAAAATAAACCCTCTAAACCGTAAATCTATGATTTTCCAGCTGCTCTGAATTATTCATTAAACATCGGATTATTCCTGAAGTTTCATACTGCAAATATTTAGATGTTATAATTTCTCGTGTGAAATACACAACGCAGAAAGCTTGGAGAGCGCTGAACATCGTAAGGCGCGTACTTAGAAATGGGAACTTGAAATCTAAAAGCTTGGTATACACTTCATTAGTTTGACCTATACTGGAGTATAGAGCCGCTTGCTGGGATCCGTGTAGGGAGGGTCAGATCAATGAATTAGATCGGGCACAAAGAAATGCCGCGGTTTTTGTTAGGGACAACACTCGTAATATTAATTTAGAGTGGAGCATACTTTCCAATCGAAGAAAGTTAGCGCGTCTTTGTGTCCTCTTTAAAGAGTAGAAATCAGTGAACACTAGGCTACACAAACCGAATTACATTAGTCGCGGCGACCACAAACGTAAAATAGAACGTAGGAAACAGGAAACGGATATCGGTAAATACTCCTTTCTTCTTGCTCCGTTGAAATAGGAAAATAGGAACAGTGAAGTGTAGTGAGGTGATTGGAATAGGTATAGAAAATGCTCAGAGTGAAAGTAGTTAAATTTAGTGAAGTGTACATGATTGTTCTCAGCAACTCTGTTTTGGTTTTATTTTTTAAAGTTAAATATTCCTTTATTTATGTTATAGGAATTACTTTTACGCGAAGGGTATAGGAGGAGTAATATGTGTGTATATTGAGCGTGTTCGATCGTATGAGTGTGTTTCAGTATTTTTTTTTTTGAGAGAAAATGTGTTTGTGTATGTTTGTGAATATACTCACATATGAGCTTCATGTAGATAATTAATTTCTTAAATCTAATTTCTTTTTAGTTGTACCATGACTAAGAATTTTCTAAGCAATTTATTCCGTTTGTGTGTGTATTTTGTAGATATTGATGATTTGTTTTTTTAACTTCGTATTATTTTATCATGTATGTTTTCTTTTCTATCTACCACCGAGCCTTTCTCACTAACAGAGAACTAAATTATTATTATATCATGTTGCTGCGCGCAGTATGACTGCGTATGTGGTGACTAGACTGTCGGTGCGCGTTCTACATCTTGTTACTTACATCCCTCTTCCTAGCGTTATTATCTCACATAAAGAACCAAAAATTAATATATTTAAGAAACTTTGAGTTTTAACTTTTACGCGAAGAATTTTTCCATATAATTTCACATATAAAATATATATGAAATATATTTTCTCATATTATTTCACAAAAACAAAAAATACCAATGTGAAAAAGTGTTTTTTTTACTTATTTTCTAAAAAATATGGAAAACCTTTTTGTTTTACCGGAAATAATATTGTTGCCTCTAAAATAATTAAGAAGACAAAAAGATATTTCAACTCGATTTGATCTTTAGTAACAGACATAATGAATTTCCGTAAATGTTATCATTTTTCAACTTTAAACTCCTGGGGGATTCTTAGAGACTTCTGTGAAAATGATCCTTGGGAAGTGGTCTATCAGTGGGAAAAAATTCAACTTTACGCCGATTCTTTCCCAAAATCAATGTTTTTGGACCTTCATTGATATTACATTAAATAATTCTCGAACTCAGTGTTTACCGTCGTCTTTTTCAGGAAGGTTAGCGAAAGGGGAGAAGGGGGCACTAGCACAGATGTAGATAAATGTTGATGCTGAGTGGGACTCTTCAACGACGGCGGTGAATTTATGGGTGAGCTCAGAGGTTCTATTTTTTCGTGACGCTTCACGTACACGAGTCAGCTTCAACCGAAGTTAATACGAGGTTATTAGGGGGTCCTACGTTCCATTACAACACATACATAAGAGTACAATGAACGACATGAATGGATTCGGCAAAAATTACTCCATTTGCAAAACTTGAATGAACTTTATTAAATACGAACTTGAAAAAACAAATTCTCTTTTCTTTTGAATAACATAATGAAACAGTTAAAAACATAAATTCTCTCTTTATATACAGCTTTCTTGAATTAAATATTCATGAAGGATTCCTTTCTGTAGCTGGCGCCTTGCTTGTCCTTCAAACGACTCTTTTTCACACAGCTTATTGGAGATCTAGTTTCCTTGGGTCTCCGCTCCTCACATCACCAAAAGATTCTCACACTGAAACAGTACAGGTGTTAGAAAGGAAATATAACCAACCTACTTGAGTTCATTGATCCTTTTGTCACGTAAATTCTTACGAAACACTGCAACTTCGTAACGCTACTTAATATTAAATCAGAGATTTATCTGATTCTTAAAGAAATTACTTGAAGTTCACTGGACTGTTTGTGACACGATGTTGCGCAATAGCTGCACTGTCTGTTCACCGTCACAATATTTAACATACATTCACATGGAATTAACTAATGAACCATTTGTAAATTAATTGCAATTATAATGAATGTTCAAATCAATTATTCACAGTTCATTAATACTTATAATTTCACCGCATGCTTGATTATGCAAGTCCTTTAAATTCATCAAATCGTGGTAAATTCTTATTGCACTTATTGCATTAACTGAACAATAATTTATAATTATTAAATTTCAGTATGAAATATTATGATTTGTTAAGATAATCAGCATTAACAGTTCATTAGTATAGTGCCATGCACATTGCTAGCTGAATATCACTTGATCAAAATCTTGAATAATTTTACATAAATATCCAAATTTATCTAATAAGAAGTCTCATAGGAATACCTAACAATTGTTCAATAAGTAAATTACTGTAATTCAATGTAATTGAAGTTATACTTCACCAACTAGTTCCACCTGTCCCTCATTCTACCACGCTACCCTTGGCGTTCCAGCCATCTAAGTCCTCTGAGGTATCGGCACCGTCTGGGGCGGAATACTTCTCTTCCCAATTTATGCACGCGACGCCATTGCTGCGGGTTTTTCTCACCTACTTCTACCGACTCCCGCTGCGCGCGCTTCTCCTACCTACATCTATTAGTTACTGCAGTTATACATACTAATCCAAATGTCTTCTTGGTTTCATAAATATGTTTCTACTCAAAATCATCACAAATATAAAAAATAAATAAAATGAAATAAAAACATTAATTAATATTGCCAAATAGACATTATTGGGACGTGAAAATATATTTTTTTTGCGCTGTTAAACATACAACAATTACATCAACGTTCATAGAAAAATTGGGGATGAGAATATATATTACCCTAGAGGATATTAATTCTCCTGGCAAGTGGTCTTAATATTTTTGCCTCATTTTGTCCGGCTTTGTTTGTGGTTCTTATATAATGTTCTAAATTCAAGTGACAGTGTCCATATTTCACCACTTTCGAGGTATTAAATTTCCACTTCTGTTAATTTCAAAAATTAAATATGACTAAGAAAATCTAAAAATTACAGTTGTTTGTATTGTATGTTAATATGTACATAATTTCGAATTATTTTGAAATATGAGTAGGAGGAACTAACACATTACACATAAATAAACAAAGCTCGACCCACGTGCATATAATAGTAAGGTGGCCTCAAGCTATTTCGAACAAATGTGATGACGTAAAAGATTCATAGGAGGAAACGGGCACTAGCATTAAATAATATAATTTAGTATTGTTAACCCTTTCATTTGACAGTGTGTATATTTGATATAATTAGATTATTCGGAAAGTGTTCTTGAAAATGTTTTTCTCCATCACTACATGCAGTAATAGCATATAATGGAGTTTAGAAATCGTCTAATAGGTTGTGGTTGCCATTAAATTTTATACTATTTACATATTACTATATTACATTTTAATTTAAAAAACTGTCGATTTCATAAGAAATAAGTATTGGGACATGTAAACAAATTGAATTCAGAAGTCCCATTTTAATGTTAAACACAATGTTAAACGCAACACATAATTCTTTGTAAACATATTAGGCAAAACATCACGGGAGCATCATATAATATCAAAGTTCAAAACAATGGCACTTCAAATTTAGTTCAGGATAGGAAAGGGAAAAGAAAAAATCATCCTCATGAAAACCATTTATCACATCAAATATTTCAACCAAGGTTGGTTAACTGTTATGATTACATTCAAATTACTAACCTCAATTTCAACGCTGATTTGCTTCAGATACAAGAACCGAAAGCTAGGGAAATTCATATGACGGGCATAATCATAATATAATTGAGTTTGTGGTTTTGTTTCTTACTATTCTATTCTACCTTTGATATCAAAACAAAAAGCGGAATTTGAACATATTATACACTACTCCGTCGCGTGAAAAAATTGTAATAGTGTCAAGGATTGAACAACGAATACTTGTAACGAGTTTTTCTGAAGAAAACTATTTTATTTTAGAAATTACTAAATTATTCCAAGGACTATAAAGATTCTCTCTTGCACAAACGACTCACACAATTAAATCCTTAATATTTAAACTATTCAAGTAATAGAAGATAAAATACGCAAAAATGCCCGTTTTCCTATAATTTATACAGGCGAAATGTCTGCCTTTACGTCATCAGCTTCGAGCTTTGAAAGTGAGGCCACATTATTTAATGCACTTTGAATTAAGACCACTGAATTCTTTGATTTTCATTTCACTTTTAGGTTATGTATGTTAAAAGCAATGTTCTTCAAAGCCTTTATATTACTTTGTTTCTACGTTTTGGTCTCGTAGAATATACGCTGTATGGATTGTTCGCCTCACGAAGCGCAATCGAAGCCTCGCGGACACATGAGTAAGCATTGTAGTCAACAGTCATGTCAGTGAAGATTCACATCTACTAATTTGCAAATAATTTTAATTGTTTTTCTGCTCTTGTAATTCATAAATATTATTCATACTTTGCGTTTTACTTGCAATAACCCTTATGACGTTTCCGTGGAAATTTCAAACAAATAAAGAAAACACACATGTACAAGAAACATTTAGTATCATTTACTTTAAAATCATAAGCTCAATACATGAACTGATTTCTACTTCTACCCATCACAAGTCACAAAATATAATACATAAATTAGTACAGAAAGCAACAATTTCCCCAAAAATTAAACAATAAAATCATCACAGAGGGGTTCAGACTGAAGGTAATCTTAGTATCCCTGAGGACACTGAGATGAAGGACGGAGCGGAGTTAACGATGGTGGACGATGCTGCGCGGGTTTCTTCCTGTCCAGTGGGTGACTTTTTAAGACTTTAGTGTGTGGATAAGGGTTTAATGATATATTTCACACTAATTACGGGAAGTTGGTAACCTTACTGAAGAACAATGCGGGAATTGAGTGTATTTATTTATTAGCGCATCATAATATTAGTTTCATTTGTGTACTGTTGATTTGTATGGATGGCTTTCCCGTTCTCCTTGTGCCCAACATTCACTATATGTGTCCGAGGACAGTAATCGGGGAATATGTATACAAAATATACATGTATATATGTATACATACATATAGGAATTTGCAACAATTTTTTATTTAAGAAGGAGAAAACGTATGTAAGAAGTTCTGTGTTGTAAGTTGATTGAAAAACGACCGTCTCTCTTGAACGAGACAGATAGAAAAATAAATTATAGGAAAAATAGTATAGTACACATACCATTTGGCAACACGTCTATTTCGTGACTACTGGAAGAGATGTTAGTGCGAGGCAATGCGACGTGAATTGTGGTCAATTGTCAAGGACGTCGTTTAAAAAAAGGGAATAGAAAGAACGAGATAGGGTGGTAAAGGGGCATTTGCAGAAGGAATGTGGATACGAAATGTATAGACAGTCATAATCCGATACTTCAGATATTTGCATTGCAAATTCCAATCAGATCGACTTACATTATAAAACAGTAGAACTATACTAAGCTGAAAGTCTTTTTATGAAGGATCTTCCTCACTGAAAGAAAGACAAAGTTCAGCCGCTGTGGTTCATAACATGGGACGATGCTAAGAAAGGAACTGAAGACACGTCCCTCGGAGAAGAGCTGTTTCTGACTAGTGATACAGGAATTGGCAGCTTTCCAAAATGTTCTGCAACTCATGGATCCGATCCAGAACGCGAAGAATATTACACAGCGCTGGTGGGAAAAGTAGAAATGAACTGAAACATAAAAATGGGTCAAAGGAACCAAATGTTAATTAGGTATTAAATGCATTTTTAATAGGCGTGTAAAATGGAACATTTTAATTCTTTATTTGCTTCAATGGGAATTCCCAAATTTTCCATTTTCCTAAGCACCAACAGATAGATGTAAATGCATATCCATTGGGGCGTAATCACATCTGCGGGAGTCGTAGTTTTGGATATTCTACTCAGAGGGTGTGACCAAAGGTGCATCATATTTCAGGTACAATATATTCCAGTGATAAAATACACAATATTACGTGTCAATTAAAAACAGAATTTATTTCTCAAATGAACGCTTACTTTTTCTGGTAGGTTACATATGGGTGAGCAAATTGGCAAAACTGTGTAACATAGGATCATGATATATGAGTCTTTACACTCAGTGGCGGATCAATGAGGGGGGAACCTAATGGGTTCCCCTCTCTCAAAATATAAAGACATAATTTGTACAAGTGTTACCAGATATTTCGTACTCTAAATTTACATGTTATAGGCAAATGTAATACCAATTGTATTATAATTTCTGTGTATTACATTGACACGTTCACTGGTTGAAGTAATTCTCAACACTAAGCGTGTTCCATGCAGGCTAAAGTCTGCAATCATTGTATAAGCGATACGACGCAACCGCATTGCCGGCAGTACAACTCATGGCTAGCCTCCAATGTTATTGACGCGTTGTGAGGAGTCAGCAGGCGACGTCTTTCTAAACCTGCTTCACAGAAGATGAGGCGGTCTTGAGACGTTCGAAATTTGTCTTTTCTACTTGATTCATATCGTCTACAGACGGTATGCGTATTTCCATTCATTTGCGGAATATATATATATATATATATATATATATATATATATATATATATATANAATATGTATTTGTCGACTTTAACAATTAATAAATTTGATCAATATTTAATAAATTGAGTGTTATCTATCTCATGATTTGATGTATTTTATTTAAAGATAATATTTATAAAATGTGTGATGTAAAACCATAATTTTCTCCTCCCCAGATCCCTCCCCGGTTGCCCTCCCCTTGATTCAGGTCTAGATCTGTCGCTGATTACACTAATCATGATAAAGAAATATTCTGATTCTATTTCGAACTCACAATTCGGTGATGGTCCTCGATGGCCGAAGATATGCGTTAGACTTCTGTGTCCGAATTTACGATTCATGCAAATAGGCTACGATCTCCCCACTATGTTCCCACCTTGCCATTCACGTGTCGCGTTTTATTGTTATATTTTAGTGGATAATACCTTTGGCCCTTTCCACCCCGTTAGGTTTTGTCCACCTTGCAATCACCTACCCAATATCTCTTGTTCCGTGGATTTTGGCCTATTTGTTTTAATGTTAGATTCATTTACAACAGATCAATAAGTTTCCGGAGACACGTGTTCGCTCTTCCCTTTAGGCCCCCGTGCCTAAATTCACAATTCGTGCATGTGGGTCTCTGGGTGGTGCCCCTCTATGCTCCCTCCACGTTTTGTACGCTTAGTCCTTCACAGTACCTTGCTATTTTCAATGAACTATGACCTTCAATTCACGTGTCTCGATTTTCATCAATATCTTGGGTCCCTTGAATTTAAGCCTTTCTGACCCCTAGTATCTTTATGTCCGTCCCGTTTGTCGCTATTCATCAAAACTTGTCCCGTAACGTATGGCCGCTTTGTGCCCCTCGACGTGCCTACCAAGTTTGACCCTCGTAGCTTGCACCTGTCCGGATCAAAGGACAGAAACCTATTTCCGACGTATATAGTTCTACTACTTATGCATGGCAGCGCTGTTGCTTGTTCCTATAGTCTACTCTAATATGATGTGAAGCGCACCACACCCTGTGTACACTTCAACTTTATAATCTAAGTCACTTCTATATTGGAAATTCCATGTTTAAATATAAACACTACAAGTGACCGTTAATCTAATTTCCAAAATGCAATGTTTTTCTTCTAATTCTGGAGCCACTGGTGTTTTTTCTATTGCAATTTTCAATAAAGGCAGAAACTACATGACCAATTCTACGTTCTATTAAACTTTTGGAGCTCACCGTCCAATAAATACCTTGTTATCCATGTTTCTATTTAAGTAACTTGGCATTTTCACCAAATTACATAGCACTCTCCTAAATAGATCCACTTCGTGTTGTAGGTAATGTTGTTTGTCACACTGAAACGAATTGAGAAATCCTTGTTACCATGTCACACATTTCTCGTAACTACGGGCACCATTGTCAATGTATTCATAATTGCCTGTATTTCAGCCCCTATGGGTCGAATCACGTCAAATTTTCTTCCACGCCCTCCTAATTATCCCTTTTTTAATCTACCACACAGTGTACACAGTCTACAACACATTGCATACACTTCATAGGCACTCTTGTACGGAGATCTTGTTTATCAGTGTGTACTCAGCACTTGTTGTAGGATAATCTAATAAAATACTATTGGTTAAATTATTTCTATTTTTTTAATATTGGAAATCTCATTGAGTCGATGGCTAATCCTTCGAACATAACAGATAGTTGACTGAAGCCCCGTGGCTAAATTTAACAATAGGTCTGAAGGAACTCATCTTGGAATCTGAGTATCTAACGCTACCCAGCCATCTAACATCACAGAACTCAGAGGTGAACAAGTATGACTCTCATAGAAAAAGGAACCAAGGGCGCGTAGACGAGTAGCGAAGGGGCCACGCCTGGACAGAATTCTGGAAGACTCGATTGAGGCCTCTAAAGACTTGAGTTTTATACCCATGATAACGCGCTGGGCGTCATGAGGTACTGTAAGACTTAAGTAGTTGGGGGGGATGTGGTCCAGAGGCAGTGTGACAGTCATACAAAGGAAATGTTGCGCTTGTTATTTTGCAGGTACAGCGCAGAAAACAACGACAACTGCCGCAGGGGATCCTTCGTTACTCTGAAAATGAACTTCAAATTCAATGGATTAAGATTCAAATATAATAAATTACCTCCGTCAAGTATTGTCAAATTTTAGATATCACCTGTATGCAGATGATTTAGAGATTTATGTCAGCGGAAAATTCAGTGAGATTTCTTCTTTCGTTTTCCAAGCACCTTGTAATTTGGCATCTCTACACAAACTGTCAATTCAAAATGGCCTTTTCTTAAAAATCCTTTGAAATCGCAAATGAAAAGTGATTCTTTGCGAGCTCACAGAGTTGCATAAGACATTACCAAATTTTGTGATAACAATATAGTACCAAAATACTTGCAATCTTGATGTAATTATGGATGACCAATTAAACTGGAAACTTCATGTTCGTAAAGTATGCCATTACCATGCATTCGCTCAAGTGTGTGGGAAAATGTCTTCCAGTAAAATCCAAATAAGCTTTAATGAAATCTGTTTTTTTTTTCATCTAGATAAGGCTGATACGATCTACAATAATCCGAATAAATCACTAGCTGATGCTTTTAAGGGAGTATTTGTTTCGTATATGATGTAAATAATATGATCACATTTTGGGATATTATAAATCCAATAAAATACTCCGATTTGAGCACAGGCACATGTTTCATTGTCTGTCTTCGTACAAAATTATCAAATTCGGTTCCCGCTCATATTTAACGGATTGTGTTACGATACTCAGTTTTTCTAGATTTCAACATCAATTATGCTGTACCGCATAAAGTCGTAGTTTAAACAAAATCAAAAAATATTTTTAAAATTTCTCTCAACTTGTGAAACCAAAGACCTCTGAGGTGGTCTCGTGATTGNCACCGCAATCTAAGAGATTTCTATGTTTGTGAACCAGAAATGGAAAAATACTACCCAAATAAAGTACTTCCTAAGGGAGTCGCCTCAGATGAGGAATCTAGTCTCTACGAGACCACCTCAGAGGTCTTTGGGTTTCACAATGGGAATGAGAATGGTAGACGGGCCCGGGTGGCGAACGGGATGGCGCAGTCGGTAGGCGCATGAGCGCGCAGAGCTCAAGGTCCCGGTTTCGAACCCCGGTCCCGTCTCCCATTTTCATTCGACGTAACATGATTAATCTGTTACCTGGCGATGAGGTTCACCGCGATCTAGGAGATTTCCAGTAAATAAAATTAAATCATGTTGATTTGTATGGGGTAAACCGCATTTTTATAACATCAATTCTTTCAAAATTACTTTTGAAATGTATTATTTTAGTTTTTATTCTTTATTACTTCTCATGTAGTTTGGGAAAAGTTTTATTTGTTTTTCATGGACAATTCTTTTATGCAAATGAGTATCAAAATATAATTAGAATTAAAAATAACTTTGTTAGAAACTTCAGAACCATAAAGAAATACCATACAAAGACGTTTTAGAATTTATCTCTTTTGTGCTAAACGCAAATAAGTTGGTTTCAAACATTATTTACAGAAATTACGCAATTCTTAAGAAAATATTTCCAAATATTATAATAAAATCTAGAACTAACCCCACTTCTAAAAATTTCTCGGACTTTTTCTACCCATTGCCTGGCCTATGACAAGTTGAAAAATTATAATGTATCATTTTTTTAAAAAACGCATCACACGGTATTTGTGGTTTTAATGCAAGAAACATTGATAAAAAGATAACTTTTAGCCAGTGCCGTGAAATACTACAAACATGTGACAGTAACCTCAAGTACATACAATTGTCAGGACTTAACTTCAAGAGGAAAGTAAGTTCGGACTTCTCGCGATGTACTCAAGCTTGTAAAATTTCTTTGTACTTTATTTGTAACTAACTGATTACCCAGAGTTGCCCGGGATTTAATTTATTTTGGCCTTCCTTTGTTCGAAGAAAAACTATTTATATTGTAAAATGAGAATAATTTTATTTACTAAATTATAAAAACGTAAGTTTATCATAAAAATAAAAACACTATTACAAATTCTTTCTAACACTATTTAATACAAAACTTGATTATAAACAATATTTTTAGTTTCACCTCCAAGAGAAAGAATAGATAAATGCTTTAGATGAACCCACGCTCGAGCATGCAACATCAAGTTGTCGATCTGAAAACCAGTGGTGCAAAACCATTCCACAAACTTTCTCATATACGTTTCTCAGTCTGCAGCATAAAGTGAGAAAAAAAATCTATAGTGAAAGAGTCATTCCTGGTCCTTTATATTTTGGTCGTCTTCCTGTGCTCTATTCATACTCAAAGACGCTAGATGAACCTATTACTGTCCTTTATTTGAAATTTGAAAGTAAAATAAATATTCAAAATATTATTTCAAAACATATAGCAACATATCAGTCAAGTAAATATCGTAAAAGTGTTATGTAAATGAAATTTCGTTGAAGACAGAAATCGATGTATTTTTCGTACCTGCAATGCGTTTACTGTCCTATGTATTTTATCATTATCATATCTTTCGTTGCAGTTTACGAAAAGTGTATTCTACGTCTGCTTGGTCCATTTACTCTGCTAAATATTATTCAAGCTTCTTGAAACAGTAAACTAATGCTAAGTGAAGTAGGCAGAAATTATTTTACTGCGTCTATAACAAACGTTCAACCGAAATACCGCTAATGCGGATGTAATGCATACTAATTGTACTTTAAGTACAGAAAATTTAAGCAAAATCGTTGGATCCGTTTTTTGAGAAACATTCAAAAAATACTTTGACCGTAAATTCAACCGTAAATATGAATTAAATTGATCCATCCATTTTCTCAGAATCGCTGCGCACAGACGAACAGACGGACGAACGGGCAGACGGATGAACGGACAGACGGACGGACGTTATGACAAAAAACATTTTTTCATAATCAGGGATCGCCAAAACGGATATTTCCGTCCAAATCTCGCTTTCGAATTTTTTCACGGTTACAATACTTTCTATATACTACGTATATGAGAAAGTAAAAATGGTGATCTCAGAACCACTCCACAGCTTTCCATTGACTTCCCCAGAACGTAAGTCAATGATCGTGATCGAGAACGTAAGTCTGGCTGAAAATTGCAGCAGGGATGGCAATATTCTTATTCAAGAATAAAATATGGTAAATTTAAAAAATAATTATTTATTCAACGTAGTAAAATACAAATGAAAAATATCCATTTATTTGACGAACATTGTTTGATGACTAACAAGTTTTATTTGACATAACTAAATAACGAATAAAAAGTTATTCTTTTATTTGACGTGAATAAATAATGAGATAAAGTTTTTCTTTTATTTTACGGACATTGAATGACGAATAAGCAATTAATCCTTTATTTACTGTAAAGGGCTCTCCGTGGCTCAGGTGGTAGCGTTCCAGAACACCAACAAGTCATCCCGGGATCAATTCCCGATGGGACCAGAAAAAAATTGTAGCTTTCCACATTAATGTGCCAGTTCATATAGCTGTGACTCCTGAAAAACGAACCCTCTTTCCTCTATCCTCCTCCTGCTACTTTCAATAACTCAATTACTAACTACTTCTACTAACCCCTCCACGCGGACCAAGTTGTTGGTAAACCCAGCTAAGCGGCCCACCTACTAACAATTGCCTACCACCCACCTCCTAACGCTCTATGTAGCTTCAATAGCACGCTACATTTCCCATTTACAAATACTACAATAATAATGTAAATGAATGACAATTTCTAAAATATTATTTTATTTGTCTTAAAATGAATGACGAATAAGTTATTATCTCAATGCGCGGTATTTAGTAAAAGATAATAACACATTCTTGCATTTCGATATTTTTCTTCTAGGTACAATGAAAGACACACAAAAATATACTTTTTGTATTGCAAGGAATAGCAAATTCGAATAAGAATTGCAGTGATACTGACAAACGAGAAATCACTACGGGACTGCGAAAAAAATTGGGAGTGTGTTCGTTTTGCACTTTTTTGTGTAAAACTGAACATGTAAATTTGAACACAGATAAGAAAATCGGCGAAAAATCAATTGTAGATATCGCTTCTCGACCTTTAGCTAAGATCAAAACATCGTATTGTATCTGTGAAGTGAATACAAATTTAGTATACAGTCTTTGTGTTCACAATAATTTGTAGATGTAGATGAAAGCTTTCGAAGTTTGCTTATTCTTTTCCACAATTCAGAAGGTACTACTGACACCAAGGTATATACATCTTAATCGTGTAGGCGGTTCTATAATTCAGAAGGTACTACTGACACCAAGGTCTTAGTCTTATAGGCGGTTCTATATCCTTCTATTCCGTTAAACGTGTGTGTAAGGGTCATAAAGACTGTCACCAATTAGCCTAGCTTCTTGGAAAACTATGAAAGTTTGACAAATAGCTCGTTTATTTTGTGTGGTCAAGAGTACAGAGCAATAAAATAAATAATTATAAATGTATGAAAAATATTTTTGATGCCATGTCCTCGCAATTACCTCGCAACCTGGTGCAAATATAAGCCGTATGAAAACGCCACGCGAGAGTCCATACGCAGTGCGAACGTGATCTTAATATATAAACAATTTGTTTTCTATTCAATATTAACAACTAAAACATTGTGAACGATATTAAATTGTATATGTTAGTTTTCGATATTATATTGTATTTTACTCGAAATTCGAAGCTCTCACTCAACTTACAATAGGTCACAATTCGTCGAATCTCGCTTGCAATTTTCAATAAATTTTCTTTAAGTAGGAAAACTTTGGGAACTTCTGACGATTTTAAGTTAATTTTCAAAGACTTTTTGAAAATCATGGAGATAAAATTTCAGAGAGCTGTAATTAAAATTTCATAGATTTGGCTGAGATATAGTTGGTAATTGTGGAGCATTGGCAACATTATCAAAGCATGATAAATTAAAAGTCGTTTTCATGTTGCTCATTTCTTTATTGGTATTAGAAAGCTTTTTCGGCTGCATAGCAACCATCATCAGTAACATACACTGAAAAATATAAATGTTCATAAAATGACAATAATAAAAATAAAAAATAAAATATAGATATAGTGAATTGATGCAAAATATTGTTTTTTCTTTTTCAACTAATTTCGCTGCTTTCAAGCTGTTTTTACGTCAATAGATTTGGTAATATTTGCATAAATATAATTTGGATATGTTTCAATACATCTTAAAGTTTATAACAAATTTTAAAATAAAATAAGAATTATATATTATAATCTGAAGTGACTGCAACGAGGAGCCGGTGCCTAACCTTTGCTTTGTCTCTGATTCAACATTCATTTACAGAAAGAAAACAGATTAAATACAAAAAAAAGTCTATAAGTAAAAGGAAAAGCTCACTTTATTAGATCTAACTATCATCCAGGGGAACCCTTCCTGGACAAAAAAAAAAAAAAAAAGGGTAAAAGCAACGTGAACGTTTCATTTTATATTCAACATGTATTTCGCCTTTTTAGTAGTCCACAACAATCCTCAAATAATTCTTTATATAGTAGCTTTTTGAATTATTTTATCACTACTTTAAGTACCGCAAATCATGTTAATGAAACTCGTCGGTCGATTACGTCGGTTCGGTTGGAAACCCAACCGACTCGAACTGACGCTCTTGTTACCGCCTTGAACTGACCCGTAGCTATTGTTATGAGTCCAGAACACGGAGCGAAGCGAGAGCGTCGGACTTTATATTAGTACTTCGCAGTCATACTAATTATATGAGAACCACTTAGTGAATCTTGTAGAAGAAGTAAATGCATTTACGACGATCATCTAATATTTCTGTTTTATGATAAATAATAAACATTAAAAACTCAATAATTAACGTAATAATGTGAAAGGAAACAAGTATTCGTTTGTACCTAGTAAACAAGTATTACCCCAGGTTTCTCTTTCTTTAAACGGAACACAATTAAAAACTGTTACAAATACAAAATTCTTAGGTCTCCATATTCAAGACAACCTCAAATGGAATTGTCACATTGACAATCTTAATTCCCAATTAAGCAAATTGTGTTACGCATTCCGAATCTTAGTTAACGCAGTTAGTCCACGTATTTCCCGTTGCGTATATTTTGCAAACGTTTACTCCCATTTACGTTACGGCATTACCTTCTGGGGTAATTCCGGTCAGAGTATTCAAACTTTCAGAATTCAGAAGAGGATAGTTCGGATAATTTGTAAATCTCACCCCCGAAACTCTTGTAAACCTTTATTCAAGGAATTAAATATCTTAACACTTCCCTGCATTTATATTTATGAAACGGTCGTGTTTGTTAAGACCGAATTACTGAAGTGCCACCCTTGCTTTATACGAAACAGTCTCGTTCACGAACACTATACACGCAATAGTAGTAATATTCATCGCCCTAGAGTGTCAACCACTCTTTGCCAAAAGGGACCATACCATTCGGGAATCGTTCTATATAATTCCCTGCCCAAGAATATAAAAGATATTATGAAATTGAATATCTTCAAATCCGCGGTTAAAAACTACCTCCTGCACCAGTGCTTCTACACTGTAAAAGAATTTATTGATTTTAACAAAAGTTAAATTCGTCTTGTGCTTTATCACGCCATTGCTGTAGTACTTTTTAAACAACTTATAACAATTTCAAAAACTATTTTCTTGCATGATTGTGTTGTCTTATGGCTCATATTAATTTAGTTTTATGTGTACTCAACATTGGCACGTTTGTGTACATAAATTCTGTAGCCCCATCCTGGCCCGGGTTTTTCTCCGGTTTTCCTTCGGGTAGAGGCGGATTTATCATACAGGTTCTCTAGGCTTTGTCTAGGGGCGGGTCTATTGTAACAATAAATCGTGAATTTAGTGTTATTTCAATTTTTAAGCACTATACTCAGAATAATCTATAGTTCGATAATAACTTACATGTAATTTTTTGCTTAAAATTACAAACATATTGACATTCTATTAGTATTATAACTCGCAGCTAACTTTTTATCTTATCTAGGAATTTTTGCTGAATTTTTTGAATCCGCCTCTGCCTTAGGGCCCTTGATCGGAATTGATGGGATGGTCCCTTGCTTGCTTCCGGAGAGTAAATTAGTTTTTTTTCCCTCCACGTGGTCATACGCAGTTTGTACTGTTTTTTGACAATAAAATTTATTTATATTTATTTATTTATTTGTAGGTGAATAAGCGTACTAAGCTTAATGATAAACGTGGAATTCATAGAAGTTCGTCGATTGTTGATAGCATGACCAACGAGCATATCCAGTTTACGGACAACAATTCAAATTGTGTGGACTTCAGTGTACTTCAAGCTGTGAGTAGCGTCATCTGATCGGCAGTTTATTAATTGACTGTAATTCAAATTATAGAAGAAATAGATAGTTAAAAATGTAAGATTATGATTCTGGTCCCTATCCAGAAAATAATGTTTGAAATGGTACCTCATTTGTGTCATTTTTTAACAATGACGGGAGAAACAGGAACATTTTAAAAAGTTTTATTTTAAAATATAGGGATGTTAACGTATTTTGTAAGTAGAAGAAGAGATGCGTAATTTGCCTCAAGATTTCTCTGCAATCGTCCGCCCTTCCACTGAAAAAAACAAGGCGCTGTATGAAAGCTCGAAAACTAAAACTTAAGATGCTTGTGCGGAGTTTCCCCCTTGTTTGCAACTCGTACGGACTCGCATCACAGCAGCACTGACAACCACGACGTCAGGTCCCGTGTATCTGCTCGCCTAAGCGCAGTACACTATTGTTATCTTCGAGGGCACAGGTGAGTGGTCTTTGTCAGATAATAACAGGTCACTTTTTATCGCAATACAGCATCTTCATCGTAAAGGGAAGTGGTAACATACTCTATAATTTGCATCTTCTAAACTCAAACGTCGTCTTGGAACGGCTGCAGACCGAAATTGGCCACATTTGTTTCAATAGTTCCAGACACCAAGTCAGAAACCATCAGGATTAAGAATTTTTATGTTTCTCTTGTAAATAAATTTTATTTTCTAATGCATAATAATTAACTTTATCCACAATTGAGGAAGACGAATTAAATTTCTCCTCCACCGCAGTCCTTACACACGAATAGGTGACGAAATTTGATAAATAGAACGTCAGAAGACAACGAGAAATCACAGGAATGATAGAGAATAAATGCAAAGAAAAGCACTTGAAATGAAATAACCGTAAATCATGAAAAAATAACTGTAATAGGCGAATGGATCATCTAATAATCTACAAATTGAATGAAATTTTGTTAATAATTCCTCAGTAACAGTTTCCTCCTCTACCCACCTCCCTCGGTGACACCTTTGATCAAAGAACTGCTAGTAACCAAATAGGGCACTAACGAACAACACATAAAGGACAAGTACAAATTGAAAATATCTTGTGATGTCCTCTAGGCCGTTTCACACATTCCCCAATTTAAAAGAAGTATTCATCAAACAGTCCTTATATGCATACCAATCAATCAAACATCCAAAGATTCTTTATGTTTAAGAAGTAGAAGTAGTCACGTCCAACTTAATGAATCTTTCCCTCAGAGAAGACACTACATCGAGGAACAACGGGAGTGACGTTCGCTTGTTGAGTAAAAAGGCAAATCCTCCATATTCCCTTCGTCGCTATCACTCCCCTTCGTCAAGAGGGGAGACAGCATGGCGTCTCACCCTTCTGCCCCACAAACTCCCCTTCTGCAACACGCACGAGACAGTAGGGCGCGGCATGGCGCAGCATGCCAAATGCAATTCGATACACTGGGGCAATAGTCTACAAATTCTGGAGCACAAGTTCCAAAACTTATTTGCCTGATTCAAACTTGGAAATCGGTCTTCTGCAAAGATCTTTTTGATAAGTTCGTTTCTCTACTTTTTGTTTCAAGTTTTAGAAAATATTACCACTATTTCTTTTCTTAAATATATACTTGCTATATCTGGATAAATCACTCTTCGTAATCATTTAATTATTTAAAAGGTTATTATTCCTTATCACTAATGATGAAACCAATCAGCCTTCTTTCACAGTGATATTTGAAAAACGGCTTACAAAAAGCATGGAGCAGAGAATAATACTTGTAGATGATAAATTAAAAATCACTCATCATTCAACATAGTACGAAACGAAAAACAAATTCATTTATTTGACGAACATTAAATGACGAATAACAAGTTATTCTCTCACTATTCGGCAATTAGTAAAAGATACGTCAAAATTACGCAAGATGGGCTGGTACGGGAAGCTCCGTGGAAGAAATTTGTTAAAGTTTAAGAATATAATATTAAAGAGCATTGAAAAAATTTGTTCCCCACATAAAATTAAAAAACAATCCTGACACTGAATACTATAATAGTTACATTAGACGTTTGAAAGAGAAAGTAAGAAAAACATAAAATTTGAAAGAAAGGGACTGACTACCAAAATAATTACAAATTTCCCTTTAAACAGTTAGTAATAGCAAAGGAAACTGCTCATGAGTATTTTCTACAGAAAATTATCCAAAATAAAGACACCTATTGGTCGCAATTTGATAAGTACCTGAAAAGACGGAAAGGGAACAAAGAAAGTACACCCACTATTAAAAACAACGGTGTTATCTACACACAACCTCAGGATAAGGCCAAAGTTTTCAATTCATATTACTCTTCGGTTTTTGACATCTCCTCTATTAACAATAGTTTAAATTTGACAAATAATTACCATGTAAATACTTTCGTTCTAAATACTAGAATGATGCGACATCGAATTTCTAAGATTAAGAATTAAAAAATCAATCGGTCACGACAAAACTCCAGGGGATTTACTTAAACTCGGTGAGAAAGCCATGATTCCATTCATAGCCAGGCTTTTTGATATTACATTAAATAATATTTCATTACCACGGGACTGGAAAAAGGCTATCGTGGTACCAATTCACAAAGGAAGTGATCGATCTACAGTTAGTAATTATCGACCAATTAGCTAACCTCCGTAGTATGAAAACCGATGGAACATATTATTGCAGATTATTTAAAAAATACTTTGGGAAAAAATAATTTTGTACATCCTGCCCAACACGGTTGTAGATCCGGCCAACACTCATCTGAGAGCCACCTTATTTCGGTTTGCCAGGACTTAGCTGAGTCACTTGACGGGAGGGGGGGAGAATTGATGCAATAGTTATTGATTTATCAAAAGCGTTGGATTTAGTGCCACATGACCATCTTCTTGCAAAAATTGCTTAGTCAGAAATTGATCGGCATGTTGTCAAATGGATTTGTGAATTTCTCCGGGATCGCTCACAAGATAGAATAGATGGGTACTCCTCTAAAAAAAATTTTTTTAACTTCGTATTATTTTATCATGTATGTTTTCTTTTCTATCTACCACCGAGCATTTCTCACTGTTGCACTGTGAACGTATGTCAAGTTAATAGCAGTAATAATCTCTAGGAATGCACATATCGGAAGAGATACGAGTGTCCAGAATGTTTTCTACGATGAATCTGAAGGTGTGGTGTGTATCAAACGCATGGCTATTTGCGCTTTTTCGTGTGAAACTGAAGATATAAATTTGAACACAGAGATATGAAAATCGGATAAAAGCAAATGTAGTCATCGCTTCTCGACCTTTGGCTAAGATAATTGGTATTGTGTATATTTGTGAAAAGAATACAAATTTTCTTCTTTTGTTTTACAATTCATTTGCAGAAGAAAGCTTAAAAGAATAAATGTTAAGCCCACCGCACATGGAGCTGAATTTGCTACTCGTTTCCTTGCTAGGTTGCCTTGCTTGGAGTTTGAACATCCTGCTCTGCTCAGAACTAGGCTCAAAGCTCTCACTTACACGGGGAAGGCAGGCGTCACACCAAGCCCGTTGCTGTTCACAATTTGCTGCGTTTGTCTCCCGTGTGATTGCTCCGTGGTAATAAAAATGAATGCCGGTATCTGCTTTTACTCATGTGGATCCAAGATGGGGTTACATAGTATATGAGGCCTTGTTGACGCCATCGACAGAGACGAAATTCTCGCATCCTGTTGGCTACCTTCTCCAGCGAGCTGAGAATTGAGAAAAGAAAATAGAAGGGGGTCTAGCACAGAAATCTGCCCTGCCAACATGCGGTGGAGCAAGTAGTGACATCACTTTTCTGCAGAACACTCTGGCCTATAGCGTGCCAAGCTCTATGCAAGCCATCTAGCAGCGAATTCAGCTCCGCGTGCGGCGGACTTTAATGTATGTCGCTTGACACATGAATACGTGAGCAGCGATGATAATAATACCCATGAAAAGCTATGTCACGTGTTATGATAATAAGTTGAGCAATATATTTAACTTTTCATCTCTTAAAGTGATGGAAAAGAGTGTAATTCATTATTGAGATTATAGCGACCAATCGCCCACATTAATAATTATCTCAAGTTGTCACAACATTGGATGGGGTGGGTGTATGATATATTTTTACATTTTCCCTGTCTGCGATTGCGTAAAAAAGGGAGTTAATGACTGCTATTCTTCGACGTCTTGCGCTTAGATGTTACGGTTGACACTTGTAAAGTGACAAAAACTATAACGATTGAAGAGTACTTCTATCAAATACAATGGCAGAAATTATTACTACTGATAATAGTATTATTACACAACTCTAAAAAATTTCATCTTAAATCAAATGTTTAAAGGCTTGGTTTCACAGATTTAGGGTATTCAATATTAATTGAAACAGCGATTGATAAGTATCGCATACGCGTGCGTCAGTACGACCATCATTCGCAGTCGAGGTATTTCTTCAAACCCCAAAAAGTATAGCTTTAACTGTTACTCGTTGCACCAGGAATAATAATACCACAATAAAGAAAAACAAAACTATTTTAACAACAAAATTTAACTTTTTATTCCTTATCCATAGAAGCTCGGTAAAAGAATAGCTCTTTATTCATTGTAGTTCTAGTGAATAAAATTTTGTAATTCATCGTACGTCAAACAAGTGAATAACATTTCCACGTTGTGCGACTATGAAGTGAATAGCATTCTATTATTCATTGTACGCGAAACTAGTCGATAATTCATGTCAAATAAAAGAATAATTCATCATTCAATATCCATCTAATAAATGAATATTTTATTCGTTATTTTCACTACTTAAAATAATTAATTATTTTTTATCTTTTTATTCTGATAGTGAATTATTCTGATTTTGAGCAACTTTGCCATGGAGAATGTTGTTACACAACAGCGACAATTGGAGAACTAACAAAGTAAACTCCTCTTTCGATATTTTGTTTGTCAGACGAGAGTGATAGGGATGCAATGGTGATAGTGGAAATGTCCTTGGTAATGATAAAATTGTGAGATTCAGTTCACATTCCCTTGCAATCCTTGATGAAATTATTTTGGGTAAGGAGTGAAAAGTAAATGAACAATATGAATGCTCACGACGAAAATTTCGGACGATTTGTATAAATATGGTATTATTATTTCAATTTCTTGATCAATAAGATGAGATACCGAACTGATTCGAAAGTTTGATGGAATGCAAAATTAAATTATTTGGAGATAAAGGTTGTTGATTGTCATACGACGAGAGATCATGGATATAAGACATAAGTTGAAGACAAACATGATATATACATTTCACAGATTTCTAGTCGTGACAGTGGGAGAATGTTGACAGTACTGAATTAAACATTTTTGTGAGAGAAATCGTGAGATTTCAAGAGGTATATTTATGGAATGTAATATTTTTCTATGCAAGAAGTTGTGTGAACTGCGAACTACTTTTTGTTTTAATTATTGTATTTAATGATTTGTTTCTATGTGGTGATGTTAAGGCCATGAGGACTGATTTTCTATCTAATCAATACGAAGAGTTTTGCGTCTTGTGGTGTTCCAATGTGCGAATACACCTACGAGTATTCACTAGGCATTCACTAGGGAGAGTGGAAGTTTACGCACTTTATAATACTGAGAATGAGAAACGATGTCGTAACCAACCGAAGTAAGTAGACAACTGGGAGAATATGCAGATTTATTTCCCTTTCATTGGGAGGGAATGAGAATGTTCAAAGTATTTGTATCATTCATGTAACGTTTTCACTAGAAATAATGAAATGAAGTCGCGATCAGGTGGAAGAGAAGTCTCAAGACCTGAAGAGGTAGAAAGAAACTCGCGCTGATAAAGAAACTCACGCTGATGTGTTCAGCGTTGTGTTTGCGAGGGTGCACAGGTCCCTCAGACTGGGGGAATCACCGCCTCACATCATCATATCCTTCATTTCAGTTTCCTAAAACAGTATTCGTCCTCTGCTTTGTATATTTACCTTGATAAATGTTCAAGAGTCTTGAAATAGTTAACTGAAAAGGCAGCGTAACAGATACAAATTATTTTACAGTATATATACCAAACATTCAAATACATACAAATTACACTTTCTGTAAAAAAAATTCAAAATTGTAGAGAAGTTTATGAGAAAATTTCCGAAATTTACTTAGACATTCATATGAAATTTTATTTATAAAAAATTTAGAGAACATGCAGAAGGTGGGAGGAGAGACTACTCCAAATCGTGTACGTGAATGAAATTTACTCATACTCTTAGTATTGAGAACATTTCAATTTTTTGCTTTTGTGTGTCTCATGTACTTATCTTGTTTGCTATTTAACTTAATTTGAAATGGCCGTCAATAGCTTTTGTAGTAGAAACGCCCTTAAAACCAACAAATTTTAAAGCCATTCTGATTACTATCACAAACTACTTTTGTACTAAATGAACTACTAAGAGTGCCTTCCATTCATGGCGATGCAGCTTACTATACGTTTCGAGGAAAGATTCCAAATCACGTTCTTTCACCTTCTCCGAGTTAGATACATTTTCCGAATTTCTATTAACGAAGTTGGGTGAACGCACACTCGCACTCGCTTTTCGAAAAAAAAAACACTATAAGCTCTCGGGAAAATTTTAGGTTAAAAATTACCACCAATGTATTACATTATAGGCTCATAAATAACAATTGTGAGATATGTCTCGAGTACAATTCCAAAACGGCATTCATTTCACCACCAATAGTCGTTTGGCGATAAGAGATGGCCACCTAATGGCCATTTTTACAAGAGATTTTAACTAATGTATAAGATATTGAAGAAATAACATCTTTTTCTTTTAACCAGAATAATTAAAGACAGCCAAAAAAAGCAATCATAACATGTGAGAAATGGTTATTGCTATAATACTGACCTTGATTCATAATTCGCAATACTAATTGTCTTCAGCCTCATACACCCTTATCGATAAGTTCTATAGTATAAGGATAGGTGAATTATACTGAACTACCTAATAAGATTTCACACAGAAAATATGTTCATGTAACAAAGTTTTAATCATAAAAAGCGAGAGTCCAAACACATATTTGAATGTTTCAATGATTTCTAAGGATGAATAAACAGAATTACTTTTGACTTAGCATAAGCAAATTTGAAAAGAAATACATTAACATTCTTTGTTATTACCACTTGAGTATAAAGCTTTGAATTTATGTTCACTGAGCCATCATATATTACTGTCTTCTCGTAGTCACAGAGTCTACACCTAAATACTTCGGTTTGTATTGGAAAAAAATTACCACTGTATTGACGAAGCAAAGTCAGCAAATTGGAACAAGAATATCCTATTTTATATTTTTTTTAAAGATGTAGCTCGGTAACTAGCTATTCTTGAAGTTACATTTTTTCTTATAAAATGTAATGCACAATGAATAAAAATAGTTCTGCAAAATTTCAGAAAGTTAACATCATTTAGAGATATCACAAAGTTGTTATATCTGTTTTCACTGACGAAGCAGTAATATATTGAATACGACTAGAGATTTTTTGTTCTTAAACTTCCTTGCATAATATTAGTGGTTTCTTTGCAACAGAGAATAACTATAGACAATAGCATAAGAACGAAAATTTATTTGTAGGAATGGAAATGTTAAGTACAATGTGATTCTGGCATTTCTGTTACTTCTTTAAGGTTTAAGACCGAGCGTAATTAGATTTTTATCTTCATTTTAGATAAGCAACATAATTTCTGCTTAAGTAATACTAATTATTTCTGCGGTAATTACGAGCACAGCGTAGTTCCGCTTGAGTTAAATCTTCACAGCTTGTTTAGAGAGATATTATGACAGGGAATGATAAAATTTCAATTTCGGTAAATAAAATTTAATTACTTTTCTGGAGTAAAATGCGGACCATACTCAATGCAGACCAATAACTTAAGAAAATAAAAAAATAATCGTTCTACTGTTTGTCTTTGCCAAACTATTTAATTTCTATATAAATGATTTATTACAGATTTATAATACATATCTATTTATATTGTTTCCTTTATTATTTATTTATTTTATGCCTTTTGTCGTGGTTCAGGCTGTTGGGGAAGATTTATTATTGTATTCACAATAACGTTTCCTCCTCTCCAAAATAAATATTCCAAGTAGGTTTTAAAGAACAAGATTTATTGCGTAAATAAACAAAACCGTCTTGGAACAAACAAATGAGTAGCACAAGGCGATAAACGGTAAAGCAATTGAAAGTTCCGTTCTCACGTATAACAGGCGTCGCTTGCAAGGAGCGTTCCCTGTGTCAGCAGAGGGCGTCGTCTGTGGTAGCGGTCCACGGAATGTACAGCGGCCTCTTGCGTGATGACGCCACCAGTCGAAGTCGTCGTGGGAAGTGTGCTTTTTTATCGATCCCTGAGGTCGATTGTTCCGGGTCGGAGGATCCTCTGGTCGCGGTGGCGCGGCCAGTTGAAGTCGCCGAAATGGTTTATCTCGTATCGATTCTTGAGGTCGATGGTCTCGGCGCGCAGGACGCTCCGGTCGTTTGTTTCTCGAGATTTGACGCTGTTTACGGCGTTGCGTGGAACGTCTTGAGTCGCCAAATTTGGGAAATTGTGTTTCCCTGATATCGGACGTGCCCGAGGATTTTGGGTTCCCCAAATATTGATCGGGGTGCCGTTGAAGTGAAATTTCTTTCGAGTCTGGCGTAGTCAAATTTGATTCTGAATTTGACTTGCATGGGCGCCGTCAGCGCCAGTTCGAAGATTGGATTTCTTCGGAGGTTATGTACTCGGCACGGAGCAGCTTTAGAACGATGTGTTCAGTCCGAGAGCTGGCGAGATAATGATTTTATGGTTGCTAGCAGGTATAACCTAAACAAAGACATATGACAGTTTGAGAGGTCTAGCATTGTGTCGTAGTCTTGGTATTCTCCAGAAGTTTCTTAACAAGTTGTATGGACCGAACAGGTCAGTAAGCGGCTCCTAGAGTTTCTCTCTGCTGTCATGGAGTCGTATGGTTCTAGCTTCACGGAGTCTTCTTATCTGTTTACTGTCTTGGGAGTTCCTTGGCGTGGCGAGTGGTATTGCTTTGGAAGCCAGTAAACAACATGGTGAACATGCAACATTTTGTTTGTTGCATGGGGGAGCTTTCAGTATATTATTAGTACGAAGGTATGTACCTATATTTATATGTAGGAATAGTGTAATAATTTATTTTATGCCTTTTGTCGTGGTTCAGGCCATGAGGTCTGCTCTTCCACCTAACCGTTGGACACGCACATGGGTTGCCAGGTAACGTACGGTACCGAACCGACATTTGTCTGGAGAAGGTGAGGGAAACCCCAGCTGAAAATCTCACCTAGTTCGGTCGAGCAGGGTTTGAACCCACATCCTACCGCTCAGCGAGATCGTGGAAGCGAAGACGCTACCACTAGTCAGTAAGTCCTTTTTAGCAATTGCTTCATTATAATTTATTTAATTTTTCATCTTAACCCAGCTCCATAATCAGTCAGTCCGGGGTTTTGAATAATGTAATGTATTAAACAGATTAATCTCCAACAAAATATTTAATAATGTAACATTATCTTAACTAAAGCCATTATTAATAAATAGTTATTTTTCTCATGCTGTACCATGTCCATAGGGACGATGTGAAAACAATGCTAGATGCTAGATGGAGCAGCGTTGGTAAACAGAAGCCAGGATGACTAAAATGGTCTTAGAATCGACCCAAGAGCATCGCAACGTATACAGACTCCGTGGCATGGAAAAGAGATCACTACGCTGTGCTTCGTAGTTTGGTGTCTCCGTCTCTCTCGCACGTCGAATTGGGTTGGGAAACTCGATTCCTCTCTCTGACTGTTGACTGCTGTGTCGACTGTTGACCATTGCGCACCTTCCTTCTTTCCTTCCTTCCCTTCTCCTAGCGGATGTGCGTGTGTGTGTGAGAGAGAGAGAGAGAGGGGCGAGTGGCACCTTACATCTTCTTTCTCATGATATCACGGACAACTTACAGCAGAGACCGCGGAGTATATTTACATTTACGTTTCTGCATTGTGGGACAGTGTAACCCCAAAGTGGGACAAATATCTGTCGCTGAAAACCCTCGCTTATATCTCTGCTAATGTACTTTTTAACAAGGGAACTGAACAATGCTTGCATTCGAATCCATTTTGAACCTTGGGAATGCTCATTTCCGAGTTTTCCTTCAAATGGAGAAAATTGGAAAAACATTTGTTATTCGAGATTTCATGAAAGGCCGAGAATCAGTGTTGTTTATTAATTTCAACGTAGAAAACTTTGAAGGTGTTACTTAATTTATTGTGAAGTAGTATCTATATCATCTTGCAATATTTATTCGCATTCATCATTTTCTTCTCCGAAATTTGCAGTCATAAATAAACTTTTTGCTTCGGGAGAAAGATGTGAGCTTTCCTTGACCAATGAGATCTCTGCTTTTCTTGGTCTCAGCTTTTCTTGGCTTTCTGAGACTGGCGTGAGAGAATCGGATAGTACATGTAGACGTTGAAATAAAATAGTCATAGTCCTCTCTGAACACCAAGTTATGTTCTTATGTTTTATACCTTCAGCTCTGTGAACTAACATTTTGTGAACACTTCATGGGAAATGAAACCAAGGGAATTTTTTTTACTAACAATCTTACTGTGTCAAGACCATAGTTTTTTAATCTTTCACTTTTCAACACAATATACTATATTCTTCGAATTATAAGATACAAATTCTTGGCAGTCCTTCAAATACTTCTTGATGAAAATCTGCATTTTTGATCCTGGTCTTATTTCGAATATATGTATAATATCCATGCATATATGCATCAAAATTTCTGAAGTTCGGATTACTTGTCTGTAAGCGTGCGGTAGCTTCTGACGCGAGACGGAGTCGTCAGAACATTTTCAATTAAATCTGCTACTATATCCTTTTGTCTAAATTCTTTTAACTTTATTTGAGCAGCATGTACAAGCTCTGCCGAAGACTGCGATTCTATCAGCGGTTCTGGGGTTCTGCTTCTTTGCTCTTATCGGACGAGTTTTCAAAAATGTTCCTTGAACGTACGAACCGTGGACATGGAAGGTTCAGGATCACCTTCCTGGACCATCTAACAACTACACAAATACTTTGGTATCTTTAAGAAATGTTTATGTCGTTCATCAAGGTGATCCCTCGTTCGGATATGCACTTTCTCACATCTTCGGTGATACCTACACAAATATTCGGTGATAGATAAGAGAATAATCTGAAATACCAGAGAAGACGTTTCCATTTAGTTAACTGGCAATTCGCAGGAAATGGACAAAAACTAGCAACTCATTCTACAGATATTATATAATGCTTAACGAATGATTTCAACTTTATATCTGCTGATACATTTTTGGTCCGTCTAGGAGAGTTTGATCGATGGACAACTTAATCTTAAAATATACGCATTCATTCTCTTCGTTTAAGCTATGTATACATTATTCATGTTGCACTTGGACAATACTTTTCTGTCCTTACGAATTTCCTCGCAAGGTGCCGCCATTATAATCACAAATACTCTCAGACTTTACGCGAAATACGCTCGTGAAAATACGTACACCACAGTCACAATCTCTGTGTCCGCAACGTCGGAAAAACTATGAGAATCAATGTGGACATTTTGACAATATTAATATTTTCAGACGAAAGAAGAGAGGTTTGCCTATCCCCAACATATTAACTACACATACACTGTGCTCAAACACTCAAAAGAAAAAGTTGATTTTTCTATTTTTGTCCCGTTTTTACCTCACTCTGTCTCACTGTGCCATGGTTTGAATATACTCTCCGACAACGCTTTCATCGGTTCTCCGTATTGCCCAGTTTACTCGACATGCACAGTATCAAATGCATTGTGACTTTTTGCGACAGTACTATGTGGTCTGAACTTGTTACAAATGGCGAAGTCCTAATATGTTTTAAACAGTTTTACAACGCAATGAATATGTGTGTTCCTGTACCTTGTTCCACTCAGCGAGGTGATGACTACCTTCTTACGAATGAACTAATCTATTAACAAGGTGTACTTATAGTAACTGTATGTTACATGACAATTTATTATACACTAGTCATCTACATCAGTTTATAATACGTTAATGGTGTTATATTCGTTCCACTTACTTTGAAGTAATGGAATAAAAGTTATTGTCAGTATCGACAAGTTATTTATTTTGTGACTTTCGACAACTTATGTTGTCATCTACTGTGGCCTACAATCAAGATACAAGAATATATACCACAATGGTAAAAATGTTCTAAATAATAATAATAATAAAGATAAATACTCAAGTATATTAAAAATAAAGAGCAGTAGTATGTTATAGTTCAAAGGAGATTTTAATACTAAATGGTTACAGATATTTCTTCTTACCTTCTTTGCCCCGAAGGGATGTATGTGGAATGCGAGGTTTTGGTCGTTTCTGTGTCTTAAGAAAGCAGGACGGGACAAGGATATGTGTAGATGGTAGGAAGGGTTTCTGCCGAAAGATGAATGCTATATAGATTCTAGGATGAGGGTTAATATTGGGGAGAGAGAAAAGTTTGTTTGATGTGATTCTTATTTCATAAAATGTGGATGGCCGTTTCCTGAACCCGTAATGATGCGCATCCAATTCCTCAATCCATATTGTTGCTTTTTGCATCAAAATATTTTCCAGCAACTTCCCGAAACATGACAAGAGGCTAATTTGTCTGTACGAATTTGTCCTTCTGATTTCTATTTCTCCCTTTATAAAACAGCCGTATCTGTCCAATTTTCCATGCCTGAAGAAATGTTCTTTGCTCAATACATGAATTGAACGTCTTAAGTATTTTTTGCGCAGAACAGTGTAACTTGCTTTTATTACCTCATTTGTTATTCTGTCATAACTCGGGCTTTTCCTCGCGCATAAAGTTCTGTTTCATTAATTTCTTCTTCTGTTATCACATTCCTCTTAGACCACATTTTGTCTTTCCCAATATTCAGTCTTTCCTATTCTCGGCAACATTATCTCTAACTACTTTTCCCAGTATTCCGCCAGCTTCGTGTTTTATCTTTCTCACATTGCTATGTACTCCACATGTTTTACCGTCATTTTTTCCCGTGCTATTAAATATGGTTTGCCTCATATAAATTTCCTCACACTTTTCATTGCAAAATCTTCCCACGACTCCAATTTAATTCCTTGATCATTTTTCGGTATTCTCGCTATATCTTTTTGTACTCTGTGTCTACCAACAACACCCTTTCCCTGCTTCTTCAGTCGCTGGTATTTTCTCCATGCCTTTGCCCGTTTCTTCTTTTTCTCACCCAGTTCATTTTTCCATCAAATTTTGACTAACGAAATCAGGTGTTTTTGGGTGACACTCATCACGTGGAAATTATTGTGTCCATCAAGTGTCTGCACATTGAAGTATGCATTCTCACACAATATTTGTGAAAATGATTAATTTTGTAGTCAGGGTTGTACGCACGATTGTTGATACTTGAAAACATGTAATTTCCTTTAAATGTTGAACAAAAACCTAAAAACCTATGTGAGTCAATTTTTCGACATGCGTACTTCTTGTATAAACAGGTTGTTAAACCAAATTGCTAAGGAAAATGATTTGGATCTTATGCCAGTAATCAAACTATGTTTGATTGTCCTAGATTTCGTTCTTAATATTTCAATAATTTCGTTCTTAATTTTCCGCTTGTTCAAACTTGGCACTTCCGTGACGCGATAGCAAAAATGTGGAATCTGTACTTTGAAATTATAATTTTGGTTAAGAAGTTTATTGAATAAGAAAAAATTTCGAAGTGTCCTTACATGTGAAGTGTGATCATTTATATCTCTACGACATACACCAATTGAAGAACATGTATTTCATGCCAAAGAATAGAAAACTTTTACTTCAGATGGAGACTCTACTATCTGTCGAAGCGTTAAGTTATAGTGTGGTACGTGGGCGAAACGATCACAGAACAGAGGGTCATGAAATTCTCTTATTGTGTACCACATGAGGAAGACGAGACTTCGAAAACTAAGAGTATTTGGATAATCGAATTTTAATATTCATTATTTATTTACGTATGTATGTAGTGTATTACATGTCAACTGGATAAATGGTAGTAAATATGGATGTTGTAAAAATTGAGCTCACAGAGTTGTTCGTATCTTAGTAGTTGCGTCGAATACACACTAAACGTAAACACGCTCTAACGCAGTGACTAGAGATATTATACAATGAAATATTTTTGGATTGAATGAAGTGCAGGAATTAACTACACATGTGAAACATCGTATTGCGAGTGTACTTAGCAGAATCAATATAATTTTGACAAGCGAATTAAACTCGAAGAATAAGGTGACAACAACTAATTTTTTCGCAGTGTCTGTGATCATTTATACTTCCGGAATTGTAGATTCGCTCTGGAGTGATGTCTTGAGATAAACAGACAAAGTTCAAACACCCTTACTGTGGGTGGTACTCGTTTATTCAAGAACAGATGTTCACAGATTGTACAAAAAAGAAAGGAGATCGAGGTTTAATGGAAAGTGAATAGGTTTTTTGCTCTTCAGTTATTGGACTCTGAGAATACATCTATCAAGCAAATGATAAATTAACTAAGCTATTCAAACATGACTGAGGACAAATATTCTATCCAAAAAGAGGCAAAGATGGTGAAAGTAAATTATCTGAGCTCAGAAGCCAGGAGTGATGGAAGAAAACGACGGATCAAATGCTACACCGGGAAGAAGAAACAAGTACTGTAAAAAAACCCATGCGTCAACAGTATTTTAGAGGTCTGGACAAACCATCAATCGACCAGAAAGATTTAATCGCGTGGATGAACAGCTTGGGACTCAAAGTAGAAAAGGAAAGTTTAATAATAGCAGAACAGAATCCGGCAATGAACACGAGATATCATCAACGGAAGATCTTGAATCAGACAATGCACACATTTAGGCGTAGTAAGGTTGTCATATTCCTTCATTGGGGATTTGCAAACATTTTGACGTGTCAGTCCTGAATTATGAATTATGAACATTATCCCGAAGACGTTATAGACAACAACAATGTGACAATTATGTGGGATACATCGCAATTTGCAACTGCTTTTTTGACTATAATGTTTATTTATTTTAACATTGTAACAGATCGACAGATACGTACAAACCATCCATGTAACGTAGTGCACGATAAAATACGGAGAATTTGTCAGCTCATTGATATATCCGTTCATGATGATGGCAATATAACCCTGAAGGAAGTAGAAATACCGAGCACATATGAAAATCTACAAATAGAAATCCAAACAACGTGGAATGTAAAAACTAGAGTTATACCAGTTATTGTGTGAGCTCTCGGAGCCTTAAATAAAGGACACCAAGAATATCCAGAAATTATCCCAGGAACTATTAACAAATATGACGTGCAGAAAATCGCACGCCTGGGATCGGTACACATTTTAAGAAAATATCTTGGCTCAGTTGCTTTCATTTCTTGTTGAAGCCTGGACTGAACCTTATTACCGCTAACAAAATCAAACAAGAAGTATGAAACTAATAATAACGGTAATAATAATAACCATACGGAATGAAAAGACCAGCTGATAATAGACAATGTCGCTACAAGTAAAGCTTGTAAGAGCTAAAGGAATGACCCGACTTACATTGACTCTCAGAAGGCATTTGACAGCATACCATATTTCTGGTTAATGGAAGTTTACAAGATCAACCCACTCATCACATCGTGGGCATGTCCATCATACCTTCTTACATGTACAAATGGTGAACAATTTTGCACTTAGAGGCATTTTTCAGGGAGACTCACTAGGCCCAATACTATTTTGCCTCGCCATGAATCCTCTATCAAGACAGCTCAGTAAAACGCATTGTGGTTTTCAAATTAATTTTTGTCGCACAAATCGAACTATATCTCGTATCTTCTACATGGGTGACATCAAATTGTATGCTTCGAATGAAACATAGCTTAATCAACTACCTTACAGTCTTTTAATAGAACGACTTTTGGCCTCGAGAAATGCAAAACTCAACTCCTAAGCTAAGGAAAAGTAAATACTGAAAATCACAAAATACGTAGAAAAGGATTTTGCCATACAATCGTTGAATAAAAATGAAACCTTTCAATATCTAGTTTTTTGTAAGGAAAGATGAAAAACCACTCTACTATCAAACATCATCTGCTGGAGGAGTATCACAAGAGGATTAAAATAACACAATCTGAATTAAGATTCAAAGTCATAATAAAAGCTCTTGACACCTTAGCAATACATTTGATAATATATTCATTTGTAACCGTGGTCAAACACAGATATAGAGAATATTCAAAGAAAGATCAGGGTAATAATGACACAAAATAGTGTTCAACCCAAATTCTCTACAGAAACATTGTGCTTACCTCGAAAAATTGGAGGAAGATGTGTGCTAGATTGATCAAGGATATGCAGTCAAGAATTCATTCCTTGCGAGCATTCTTCTATCGTAAAAAACAAAGTCACCTTTTCACCAATCAATAGTACAATGCGATAAATCGTTCACCCGTGCGTGAGGACGTGGGTTTTCACAGTGTACCTGAACTTCAGATGGAAATGATAAATAACTGGAACGAGAAATAGTTTCGTAAAAGACATTACAATAACCTACACTAATCAGATGTGGTACACGAAGCATCAGGTTACAGCTAGTTAAAGGAGACATAATTCAATTATTTATTTCGCACCATAATATTTACATTTATAACAACATGTAATAATTTCTTTTTACTTTAGGATATCCGTTTTTTAACGATGTCGTTATTAAGGGCGACCTGTTTGCGGAGACAGAAGGGATTCTTTTAGGAATGCAAGATCAAGTTATCAACACACTTAATAACAGGAGATATGTTCTAAACGACGTCACTGTGAGCGACAGCAAGTGCCGCCAACGTCATACGATGGACGAAAGTATCCAAAACATTGTAGTAGGGAACAAACATTTTGTTCGGACGGATTACTTACCCAGGTAAAAGTTGGTAGAAAAAATTATTCATAAAAAATAGCAGTTAAATACAAACTCCCTGAAGATAAAACCCCATATTACAACTAGTTACAGTGATAGTGTTGGAGAACAAAATACTCAAATTATATTTTAATCGAGCTATCTTTACGAACAAATCAATCCACCACAATCGTCCAGATATAACGTTCATGGACCAAATTAATAAGATCAGATTCCTAGACATTGCCGTGCCAAACACAAATAACTTACAGAATAAAATAGGTGAGAAAATTTCAAAATACACCCCTCTCAGAAAGTATTCAAGAAATTTGGAAGATAAAACAAATCCGTATTATCCCAATAGTAATTTCTGCTGCATGAGTAATCCCAAAACTCTACATCAAGTTTAGAAACATTAAATTTGCCCAAGTACCTTTACATAGCCCTTCCTTATTATTGCTACATCCCACATATTTAGGAAGTTCTTATCTTCTTTAGAAAAATGAAAAGGAATGAGCACTTTTCCACCTGGTTCCTGCCATTTTATCAAGCTGTATTTGCTGAGAATATAATTCAACACAATAATAATAATAATAATAAATACGACCAAAGCAGTTTAGTAGTGTCTGATGAAAGGCAGATAATGGAAGCTACTCAGCGAATGGCGTCAGTACACTCCAAAGTGGAAGATGTACAACAAGTAATTAACATAACATCTAATTGGAAAGCACCCGGATCTGATCACATACAAAATTTATGGTACAAACAATTTACAAGTATTTATCAAAGTGTGGCAGAGTGCTACAATGACATCATATTGTACTCTGAGAACACACCTGTCTTCTTTACTAGAGGTGAAACAATTATAATACCTAAAGATCAGCAATCAGAAGACCCAGCTAAATATCGACCAATAACTTGCTTACCCACAATACATAAGTACCTAACTGCCATTATAACCAACAAAATATATGCACATCTGGAAAAGAATAATATAATTGCAGGGGAACAGAAGGGATGTCACAAGTCATCAAAAGGATGTAATGATCAGCTGATAATAGGTATGCTAGTACAGTATCAGGCCGTGGACAAGAAAAGAAACATCAGTATAACGTATATAGACTCCAAAAAAGTATTCGATTCTGTCCCGTACTCATATCTACTGGACATTATAGACATATATAAGGTAGATCCAAAAGTATTCAATTTTCTTCGACACATGATGGAGAAATGAAACACTGCTGTACACTTGTCTACCGATTCCTGCATTTTTACTTCAAGAAATATCCAAATAAATAGAGGCATCTTCCAGGGGGATTCACGTAGTGCTATATGGTTCTGTATGGCTTTGAACCTACTTAGCAAAGCATTCCAAAACACAAAATATGGGCACAAAATAACTATATCATCAAGGGATAACTATATCATTAACCACCTTCTATAAATGGACGATTTGAAAATGTTTGCAAAATCAAAAGAACAGCTTTACAAACTTTTGAACATGACTACTCGATTTAGCAAAGAAATTTGCATTGATTTTAGGGCTTGAGAAATGCAAATCCGTCCATCTAACAAAAGGAAAATTACTGCATCAGAGGCATACGATGTGACATCTGAAGATACTATTAAAGGACTGAATAGTTCGAATAATTATAAGTACCTTGGTATCGACCAGTTGCAAGAAATTGAGCATACAAACATTAAAAGGACTCTGAAACTGAATCTTCTGCAGAGAATCAAGAGCACCCTTAGAACCCACCTGTATAGTAAGAAAAAGTAATAGGAATTAGTACCTTTGCAGTGCCAATACTTACATACTCTTTTGGTATAATTAAATGGTGAATAACGGATTCAGAAGACATTTCAAGACTAATCAGAACACAGCTAACTGAACATCGAATGAAATACCCGAAAGCAGCAGTGGAACGGGTTACTCATCCTGCATTACTAGGAGGAATGGGCATAGTTGACATCCCACGACTCCATAGTAAGACAAATGATAATTTAATACAATACTTTCACAAGAAAGAAACATATCTTGGTATGTTTGGAGTCATATGTAGAGCCGATATCAAAGCAACACCTCTACAACTCTCAAACATGAATTTTGCTCTGCAATGCAAATCAATAGATCACTAGAAAGCAGACTGGAAATCAAAGACAATACATGGGACTTATGCTAATCAGTTGTAAAACCAGGAGATTGATAAAGAAGCAACACACCTCTGACTCAATAAAGGAAATTTGTTTGGTGAGACAACGGGGTTCCAAGACAGGGTTGGGCCAACAAGAAGCTATCGAAAGTACATCCAGAAAGAAGAAAACACAGACGATAAATGTAGAAAGTGTAAATATACAACAGAAACAATAGACCACATAATAGGATCGCGCCAATTTCTAGCAGGCACAGAATACACAAAGAGACACAATAATGTGACGAAGCTCCTTCATCAACATCTGACAGGGAATTTAATGAAAGTTCCCTAATATAAATATGAACCTGCACCTGTTATCGACAACCAGAACATGAAGTTGTACTGGGACGAGGAAATTCGAACAGATGTTACCATACCAGCTAATCGCCCTGATATCGTGTTGGTAAATAAATGTAGGAATGAGGTCATATTATTGACATAGCTATCCCATTCGCTCACAACATCAATAGTACCTACAATTCCAAGATCAGCAAATCTAAAGATTTGGCGGATGAGATAAAGAAACTCTGGAGACCAGAGAAAGTCACTATACGACCCATTGTAATTTCGGTCACAGGCATGGTTTCAAAATCAACTATGTTCCAACTTGAGGTTCTAAACGCTGGAAAGATGGTTGTTGCTTTACAGAGATCAGTAATTTTGGACTTCTGTCATACAGTGAGGAAATTGTTAGCAGAAGAGCTAGACTAAAACTAAGAACTAAATGAGAATAAACACACTCGTTACTTGCTCACCGGAGCTGTGCGTGCGAGCCTATCCACAATACCACCTGAGGCAGGTATATATTTCTCCTCGTGGGAGAAGTGAAAAATTCATCATCATAATTGTTGTAGTAATTAGTAATGCGTTTTATTATGTAGCGAGGCCCGGGTCATCGGGCCCGCTCTTCCGCGTCGTATCATGTCCATTCCCTGCCTACATTACCCTCTCTGTCTTACCTTCTTGCAATGACGTAATAAATGGATAATAGTTGTGAGAGTAAAATTATTTTAAATTTTAATCTAGCAGTAAAGAAACATGCATCTTGCAACTCGAACTTCTATTGAAGGGTTCTAGGAGTAGGAGCGTAGCGGCGAGACTCGCTGATTAGGGTCAGAAGGAATTGCCTGTTCCCGTTACTAACCACTGAACAGAGTTCAGCTATGTCGTCATTAAATACCGATTCCCTCAATTGAGGATTGCAGACAGTAAATCAACAATTTGAGAAAACGGTAGGGCAAAATCCGCCAGTAAATCACGTACAAACTCTATGTAATGAATATTACTCCTGTAAAAAAAATACGCAGATTTTTGTGAAAATCCATCTTTTATGTAAGAACTCCATCTTTTAGGTATCCATATTTCAACTAAAGAACTACAAATTGAACTAACGATTGCTAGGAAAGTTCTGTTAAGTGGGTGAGGGGATCAGTATTTTCGTAGATAATATATTTTATTTATATTTTCTGAATGCGTATTAATTAAAGGTTTACGTTGAATGTTAACACAAATAAGTTGTAGTAAGAATACTTCGAGCATATAAATGGTCATATGTGCTCCGATGCACAATTTGAAATCCAGGGATCAGTAGAGGAATCTGACATCATGATCGCCGAGAACTCGGCTCCTTTTTTATTCTTTCATTAATTCGTATATGTTACGTAGTTTATGGAGAGTAAGTGGCAAGACTGTTTTTAAGTTGCAATTCTTTATAATGAATAACAAACGTGGCTAATAACAGTTTGATGACAAATTTTATGTCATTTAATAGTTCCGTTGAGGAAATGAACGATTTATTAGGTTGAAGAATTTCTTCTTTTTAAGGAACACTTGCAAAAGAAAAAAAATCATTTATCTCCACCAACATACTTTTTAAAAACAATTTACAACTGCCATATTGTGCGTACGATCACTTTCACCGGTTCACCGCTTTCTTGAGTAAGTCTTGGGGTATACGATGTACAGCTTACGTCGTATATCGTTTGAATATGGATTGCGTCCTCGTAGTTTCGCCAAACATAATTGATATTTTTAATACATAAAACCCCATTGTATTTGCGTTATAGGATGGAGTCATGAAAACGTTAAGGTGGTACTAGCGTAGGTAGAAATAAATCACTTAAATATCCCAAATCGGCATAAATAAACAGAGTGACTTATGTTTTTTCAAGTTGAAATCACAATAACTCACCAACCATTAAAAAAATTGCGATTATAATTGGTGTAATACATTGCGTCTTGTAGAGGAAAGACTTATTTTGAAGAAAAGAGCAATTTCTAAATCACGAAAGTGATGGAAGTTTACTTCGATTTGTAGTAAATTTTCCGTACTATTTGTACACCATGTCAATCTGTATGTCACCGGACATAACTACAAGATATTTATTTCAGAGGAGAGATGCATAAATCACGAAACCGTTGCGCTCCGCCTCCATACTTTAACACGCCATTATGTGTTTCAAACGAGTCAAGCGAATTTATGAACATTATCAGTACTGTACTATTAACTGATAGATATTATATAATGTTCATTCATTGTTATAATTCATAATGTCGTGTTATAAAATAGTTACAATGCAAATAAAGAAATAATTATAGTTATTATAGTGATTTGACTAACTTGGAGCGCTAGTCCCACCTTAAGATACGTTGACCTAAAAACTTTCCAAGTTTTCCACGATCGGTAGGTTCATATTCCTTCCTATCCCCCAAAAAAGTTATTTTTCTGCTTTTTCTTTCTTCTGCTTTTTTTCTCTCCGGCCAGAGGGTAAAAAATTTGAATTATTATTTGTAGGTGGGTGATTGAAATACTCCTTCAGGATTTTCTCGTGTCATCAAAAGTCATTTCAGAAAATAATGACGTTTATAAACTTCCAGAAAGCACAAATAAATTTCCACACACAAAATTAAAGAATACAAGAAATTTTTGTGACCATAATATTTAAATATGGAGAATTTAAATAAATTTTTATAAATTTATAAATCTTCATTCATGAATGTTTTCCTAATTTTCGCTGTGGCGCGACAAAAAAGTCTATTTCCTTGATTTTTGCGACGTTTTTAGCTGTTAATTCCGTTTTGCGTGGGATGCACCCCGTATTGCGATTTCATTCCTGTAGTTAATTTTTACCTCTTGAACCGACCCGTATTTTTCTCTTTAGTTTATCTCCGAAACTTTATTTCTACTTAAGTTATGATAATTTCTTAGATCGAGATATTAGATTACCTTTACATCCTCCATTGGTGTCTTTTCATAAATGTCGAGAAGAAATTAGAATTTCAACACGTTAAATCTATTGTTTGAATTTACGTGCATGTAAATGTATGTGAGTGTGTGAATACCATTGAATTTTTATCTGTGTTGTAATTTTGAGAATTGCGTGTAATTCCTTTGTACATATATTTTAAACGTTTTTCGGTTAAGGTTACTTTGACTTAACTTTTGTTTTGACCTGAGTAACTTTTAATAATAATAATTTATTGTAACGTTAATTCGTATTTTTTAACAAATATTCCATACTACTTATATTTCGATTCTATTATTATATTTTAACAAGATCATTCAACCTAATATGTCTTAATTATACACAATCATTCAATCAACTCACAGAATTACTCTTTTCTAAGACTTCATTTACTAAAGATGTTACAGGTTCTCTTTCATTAAATACAGTTGATTACTGGTTCGCCTACGTTTCGAGCTGTATTGGCCTCATCATCAGGGCTATTTAGGAATACATAAAAGCAGATAGTTTAACAGGGTCAAATCAATAATACATACATACAAACCCTATGCCAATTAACAACACTTATTTTAGACAGCATATACACAATATAGCTACAGTGTTTCAATATTCTATAACATTCATACAATTTATCTACATTATTTACAGAACATACAAATTCATTATAACATACCTTGTTATTAGTACAAAGATGTATTACATTTCACCTTTTAAAAAAACTTTTAATTTATGTACAATTAAAAACATATTAGAAGATTGAGAAATGTTCAACTTTCCCTGTCAAGTGCTTCTCATGAACTGTTACATGAATTTTCAGTTTGAGAAACATTAGCATAAAAAATCTGTACTAACTTAACAAATTAAAACTTAACTTTATTTTTTAGTAAAAAGAATAAACAGTCATAGTCTTTAGTGAATATATTACTCTATAACTGTGTATTCATGTTATTGTTTGTTTTTATATGCAAACTCTTTAGAATTAGTGTTTTTATATGTTAATTAAAAATATTGATTATGTAATTAAATTACATAAGCCTGAATACCCCGCAGGAGGCTCACTGTCGACTTAGTATGGATTTGACGAACCCGTGGCCCCGAGTTGGGGACTGTTACTGAGCCACCATTCCTCGGACACCGTAGGCTTTGGGCATGCTTCAATGACCACCATTGGCGCTTTGGTGGAAAGTTGCGTGTTGCAAAGGACGGAGATCTTGTCTTTATTGGCCGGGTCGTGAGGAAGGATTAAACCTCTATTAAAAAAACCCTCAACCGCAAGGTGTGTTACGCGCCGATGAGGTGAATGGGTGTTGAGGATAAATACTCGCTAGCAGACAACCTCTGGAACAACTGCCGCACCTCAGTTGAGCAAAGCTTAGTGGCGTGATGCGGGACTCGTTGGACAAAATGACAGATGTTTCGTTTCTCCCGCCTTGCGGAGTGGGTGTACCACAAGATGAGTATTCCACCCAAACGTCTTCGAAGCGACCGAGGGTTCACAGCCCTCCTGCTTCAAAAGATGAAACGGAAAAGGTACAGAACATTCAACACCAGAATGTTTTTATTACAATGACCAGAAAGAAAGGAACATAATAAAAACTTTCGCCTTTTTATATTTTTAAAGGACTTCAGGGTATCTGTGGTACACTGAAAGGTATCAAACGGTTACGGAATGGTTCTCTGTTGTTGGAAACCAACTCCAACAAACAGGCTTTAACCCCGTTAAAGAGTGAAAAGCTGGGAGAGTTCCCTGTCAAGTGCGAACTCCATGCTGCACTTAGCTCGTAGCAAAGGAGTCGTATCTTGCAGGGATATCATGGAAATGTCAACATAAGAGATTGTTACAGAATGGGAGGTTGACCACGTAGTTGATGTCAGTCAAATCATGAGGAAGGTCAATGATGTTCTTAAAAAGACCAGCTTCTTCATCGTGACATTTGACTGTCCCCAGCTTCCGAAAGATATTTAAACTGGAAGACTTAACCTGCCGGTGCGACCCTTCGTTCCAAATCCTCTATGCTGTTTCAAGTGTCAGAGGCTTTGTCATACCACGATATCATGTAAGGGCCGTGTTGCATGCGGGAAATGCGGGAAGGTGGCCCACGAACCCGGCGTTTCAGCCCTGGGGCCTGCTAAGTGCATTAATAGCACCAGGTATGGAGCAGGGAATGTGTCGCCTTTATGAAAGAAAAGAAAGTGCAGGAGATCAAGACTACGGAGAAGATCCCGTACGGTGAAGCGCGGAATAAATACTGAGCTTTACACCCTGTATTTTCTACGAGTTACTCCACCGCAGCCAAGACTCCTGTAATAAAGAAGAGCGTATCGCTCCAGACCGATTTTACTGACATGTCTACGACAACGTGCACATGCCAGTGCAAATGCGGCAAGAAAAATACCCAGGCTAATCCCGTCAATCCAAAAACTACCTCCACATCCCGTCCATCTAATTCACAGACAAATACCAGCAGTGTGCCACGTACCTCAGCAAGTACTAAACAGACAAAACAAAGCAAGGTTCCAAGACTAAACCCCTGAACCTTTTGATTTTATAAAAACAAGCTCAACAACATCGAAGAAGTCTCAAAGACGAAAGAAGAGCGTCTGTTCTTCCTTCCTCCGAGTCGGATTGTGCATTGTCAGACGGTGACGCGGAAATGCACATTCAAGAGCCCTATCCAGGAGGTTCAAAATTGAAATGGCTTCCATACTTCAGTGGAACCTTGATGGCTATATAACTCAACGTGAAGAGTTACAGTTCTTAGCGCGTCGTAATCCGATCTGTATTTGCCTACAAGAGACACACCTTTTACCAGAACACTCCACGGGACGACACCACGGGAGATCCAGCAAGAGGTGGAGTTGCTTTTGTTAGAAACACAATCCTCTGCTCACCTGTTCTCCTACTAACTGAAATCCAGGCTATAGCAGTCACAATGCACAGCATTACAACTATGACTGTGTGTCCAATCTATTTTCCTCCGACACGAGATTTCTCAGAGACTTCCCTCAGGGATTTAATTCACTAGCTCCCTCACCATCCTCCTCCTTGGAGATTTCAACGCCCACAGTGTACTGTGGGGCTCGTCGAGAGATTGCTTCAGGGGCAGATTGTTGAATTGTCTCTTTGAGCGAGAATTATGTCTAATGAAAACCTGGGTGATGACCCACTTTGCATTTGCCACGGGGTCATGGACTGCTATAGACCTGTCAATTTGCTACTCTAAGGTTGCTGATATCTTTCAATGGAAAGAAGAAGATGATCTGCATGGTAACGACCATCATCCTATCTGGTTGTCCTTGCAGGAACGTGCGAATGTTCTCGAATGCAAGCCACAGAAATGGATTCTCAGAAAGGCTAACGACAGTAAAGGTTGTACCGTTCTCTGTCTGTCTTCAGAGAAACGGGTAGTGTCCAAGAGAGGGTCGATCATCTGACCCAGATTATTCATCACGCCGCTGAAGAATCCATTCCAAACACATCTGTTTCCATGAAGACCTCATGCCCCCTGGTGGAACGACGCACGTTGGTCCGCCATTCAGGCGAGGCGAAGAGCGTTGCGGAAATTTAAGGATAGTCCATCTCCAGAAAATCTCATATCGCATTGCTAGAGCAAAAGCGCGCAGAACCATCAAAGAATCCAGATCCGCCTCGTGGAAAAAGTTTCTAAGTGCCATTAAGAGAACAACATCGTCCACTAATGTATGGGAGTCAATTCGAAAGGTATTAGTAAGGTATTCTCGAGTCACAATATCTGGATTCAATTATCAGTGTCAGGTTCTTACCAACAACAGATCAATTGCAACAGTGATGGGTGAATACTTTGCTGCCCTAACATCTACAGCAAACTGCGATCTTGATTTCGCGAGAAAAAGGGAAGTAGCAGAGAGCACTTCTTTTGACTTTTGTTCCACCAACTGGGAACCCTACAACTCTTCCTTCTCTATGTGGGAACTTGAGTCAGCTCTAGCGACAGTCCACGACGCTGCTCCTGGCCCTGATTCAACTCATTATGAAATGCTGAGACCACTCAGTCTCGAATCGAAAGGATACCTTCTGGATATCTTTAATATTTCATGGCCCGAGGAAGTATTACCCAATTCCTGGAAGGAAGCAACGCTTATCCCTTTATTAAAACCAGGTAAGAACAAAATGGCTAACAGTAGTTATAGAAGTATCGCCTTGTTGAGTTGTGTCGGTAAAACTCTGGAGAGAAGTATCAACCGACGTCTCGTCTGGTATCTTAAAAGGCATATCCTCAAGAGTCGATTTCAGTGTGGTTTCAGGAAGTTCAATTCCACCCTTGACAATTTACCTCCCCTGGAAACAGCAATTCAAGATGCGTTTGTCCGAAGACAACATGTCGTCGGAATATTCTTTGACGTCGAGAAGGCTTATGATACTACATGGCGTCATGGCATTTTACAACAACTCTATGTCTGGGGATTTAGAGGACATCTTTTTCTAATGTTGCAGTCCTTTCTGGAACTGCGTTTATTCCGCTACAGAATTGGAAGAGACACCTCCGATGTGTTTCTTCAAGAGAATGGTGTTCCTCGGGGCTCAGTCCTGAGTGTGAACTTATTTGCAGAGGCCATAAACAACATAACATCCTCTGTAAAGAATTCTGTCCTACACTCTTTTTGTCGACGACTTTGCTGTTTTATTCTTCACAGAGTGTCACAGGTGCGGAGCGACAAAGCCAACTCATCCTTAATAGATCATACCACTGGCCAAGAAGACTGGATTTCGTTTCCTTGCTGAAAAAAACACGCTGTGTTCTTTTCAGTAGGAGACCAAGCTTCTGGCAGAACCTCACCTCACCCTGGGAAACAACGTTCTAAAATTCTATCCTTCTGTAAAATTTATGGGTCTAATCATTGATCAGAGACTGAATTGGATTGAACATCTGACAGACCTAATAGCAAGAACATTAAAGTCTCTGAATTTATTGAAGTGCCTGAGTAGCAGGGAATGGGGTGCTGATCGCTACTCTCTGCACCAGTTTTATCGAGGATTTGTAAGATCTCGGCTCAATTATGGTTTTGTTGTATGTAGCTCAGCTCGTGCAAACTATTTAAAGAAATTGGATAGTGTCCACCATGCAGGAATCCGTCTAGTTACGGGATCCTACCGTACTAGTCCCATTCCGAGTCTGTATGCCGAGAGTTGGCGAACCATCTCTTTACCTCCGGCGGCAACTCCTCATGCTACGACACCTTGCCACTTGCTAACTTCACCTGACAATCTGGTACACAGCGCAGTATTTCATCCTTCCTCTTCATCCATCCGTTTCTACTACAACAGACTGAAAGCAACCAAACCTTTTGGATATCGCTGTAAACAAATTAAGGAAACCTTGCATATACGCACATCTAATGTCTTAAATCAAGGTTTCAGTAAGACTCTTCCTTGGGCTTTGCACAAGCCGAAGATTATCTTTGATCTGCTGCATCATGACAAGAAGAAAACTTCAGCTGCCTTGTTGAGAGTGTACTTTCACCTAATCCTCGACAAACACCGAGTGCACATCTCTGTGTTTACCGACGGGTCGAAGCAAGCTAATGGTGTCGGCTGCTTCGTGGTGTTTCCCAGTAAGACCTGTGCAACGTTTACACCGCTGAGTGCTACGCCATATTGAGAGCACTGCAATCAACAAAGTGCTCCTGCGGATAAAATTTCCTAATTTGTTCTGATTTTATACGTGCCCTTCAAGCAATCCAGACTACGTATCCAACTGATAAGCTGATCCAGAATATTCAGGATGTGCTTTTCTGCGTTTAAAGTGATGGAAAGAACATAATGTTTTACTGGATTCCCGGACACGTGGGAATAAGAGGAAATGAGGAAGCTGACGTTTCCGCAAAAGCGGCACACCTCAAGAATCGCGTGGATTTCTTTACAATTCCACAAAGGTATCTCCTAAATTCCATCAAGACAAGGATTCTGAGTGAATGTAACAATGAGTGGTTGGCTGTCCGCAAGAGAGTATCTACATACGATGCAATTTGTAAACATTAGGAGACTCCATGAGACGCACGCGTCGTATGTATCATCAAGCGTACGTGATCTGTTTATTAAGAAGCTTCGATAAAGCTTCAATAGACGAACCTCGACGCTGTGTTACGCCATTAACGCGTCGAGAATGTTTGAGTAGCTGTCATCTGTTAAAATTTAGATTATAGCAACAGCAACGGCTGGAAATTCAGTACGACTGATTCTCTTGATGAGGAAGCATCGTCTCATCTTAACCTCAATATCAAAAGATCCAGCTCTGCGCAATAACCCGACCTCCGGCAAAAAAGCTATCTTCAGACACCACGATACGTCCTCTTACGACATAAAGCGCAACTATCTTCAGAAGCTTGGACAGCAGCGCCCTCTCACGGCATACAGTGCAACTATCTTCAGGAGCTTGTACTGAAGCGCAACCTCACGGCAGACGGATGAACTCTCTCCATTACGTCGCCTTACGGACAATCGCAGAACCTCGTACTCAAACGCCATCACACGGCCACATTGTGAAGACTCCCGTCAACTGAGAAGTCCTGCGCCACCTCGCGGCAGACGACGGAAGTTCTCTCACCAACCACCAAATTATTCAAAGTCGTGAGTTGTACAAAAGAAACTGACTGTTGACATAACTTTTATGCGTCTGTTGTTGTCACCCTGGTGCTTTATATTCTACCAATTGTTTATACTCAAACTTAAAAATAAACCTTGTCCTGTTTCCTACATAACCTGACTATTTATTTTGGAAGGAGGAATCTTGTTGCTAAACAAGTCTCCATATCGAGACTTGTGAAACAATACAAATCTCTTCCCCGACAACCTGATGAATATTATGATAAATTGTAGAATTTTTAGCATTACTTAAATCTTAAGTTAAATATATTATTTTTCTATCATTATTTTCTTTTTTAGGTTCCTTCTAAACAAGAAACCGCATTTAATGCCTCTTCATCAAATATCGCAGTAAGTAATTTTTGTATGTATCCTTAGTAAAAAAAACATGAAAGGAATCTCATACTCTCTCTGTACTCATAGCTTTAATATCATTAGTAACTGAATCAGTATATATTAATACATTTCCCATTTGTGATAAGGATATGCAGTATCTGAATCAAATTTCTGACTAGACGTTAGAATATATTAATTTATCCAGTATGAATCAAAATGCGAATCTCAGGCGTTTCCGGCATACTCGACGTTCCCTTTGAAAGAAGTGTTGCGCCATTTTGAAAACCGTGTTTTAACATTTCCGGAAGGGAGTTCTTGTAGTCTCATTTTGTTTGTCTACATATTTCATGTTGGGATAGTACGTGGTGGCTATATTCATACCTTATGACACGGAGATTGTACCACTCTTGAGTAATGTTCATTCTTCCAACAATACATACATGCTTGTACGAGACTTACGGCTTAAAATGCTTGCATATATGTTTCATTGAAATGCAGCTTTGTGGCGGGGGGAGTTCGTATTGGACAATTTGCATATAGCTAGTACGCACTGAGAGCAAGCACTCTGTTTTCCATAAAGAGAACAATTTTACCCTCTAATTTGAGTTGTAATTGTCGAATTCTAACTCTCCGTGAAAGCCCAGGAAGCGGCCAGTTCTATTTCCTCATTATTTGGTTATGTGTAGCCTAAGGGCTTTTTTCCATTTATTTTGATAATTTAACCAATTATTCTGTCTGCGAGAGAGTCATTCCAGGATTCTCAATAATAATAAAATTAGATAAACACTTCAGAAGTGACGTAGTAAAACTCTCTTCGTCAGTATGGAAAGTGAAAACCAATCAATAAGAAACATTTGAGAAACAGAGTGTATCATTAAAGCACAAGGAATACGGAAAGAGAATCCTGAAATTGATTAAAAATTAAACTTGCTTATGAACACGCTGAAGCAAAAAAAATGCAGCCATTAGAAAAAGACTAAGGTACCACAATAAATAAAACCAAGAAAAACTGAAAACAGACAATTTGGTATTAACCAGTGACTCTTTTACAACATCTGAGACATTTCCAAGGCAGTCCACCAGATTTAATGAGCATTGAATAATACAAGACAGAATTATGGGCCAGTCCTATTAATCATAATCTTCTAGCCAATTTGATAGAAGTCGAATCTCATATATGCCAATCAATTATGCCAAAACCCACAGAAACCTTCTGTGCTATGGTAATGAAGAATTGAGTTACTAGAAAACTGCCGGTCCAGATGGCATTCGAAAGTTCTGGTGGAAGTATTTAGTTATAATATATGCCCCCGTCTAATCTTAAGTATTGACACTTTTCATGACCCCTCAGATATCCATTCATTTCCCAAGCTATCACCTACCTGAAACCAAAGAACAATGAAACCGGAGATCTGGAAACCCAGAGTCCTATCACACATTTAAATACAATATAATACGAAATGGTCCATGGTCCACGAACGAAAAATTTTACAATCTGAATAAAACCATCATCATTATTATTATTATTATTATTATTATTATTATTCACACTATATTATCCACTATTAGCTTGACAAAAAAGAACGTACAGAGAGTTGAAGAATTCGTCTAGTTTATTGCAATAATGAAACATTTTCCACGAAAAGTGCAGCCACTACGTTAAAAGTAAAAAAGTAAGAGAATCCTATTTCTATAGTATTTTGCAATTATTTCTTAGTTTTTGAGGTGGATATGTTGAAATTCGTAATCAGTACACCCAAAAGCATACAGGAACAAAGATTCGAGAATTCTCCAAAACGTTTAGGAAACGTGCTGTAGTATAAACCCAATACGTTTTAATGGGAAAGTTATTCGCCCGACAGAAAACACCTACGAGGATAGATTATAGGTAATTTTGTTTACTTTCTTCCACTAAACATATTTTTTCTTTAGACGTGCGTGCTTCGTGTAGTAAGCTAAATCTAAACAAAGACCAGATTTTTGTAATTTTTCGATTATCCTTATGTTTTCTGACATTTTTCGAAATCAAAAAGTTAAAAATCGATATCAGCACTGTGAGAAATATACAGAAGTACATAAACCTAGGCTTCCGCGACCGGAGTCAATAGAAACTTGTTTGTCCGGGACAGACCGCGCCTCAATAGACATAACTACCAACGTTTCAACCATCTTCAGGACAATGTCCGAGTCGTACAGACCTTAGACGTCGAACGGGTCACGCGTCGGTTCTATAAGGTCAGTAAGGGGGTTTCATTCTGATGTTATGGAATTTTTTGAGTTTTTTAAAATAATATTTCCCGATCTTTCTCAAGAGAACCCAGTTGAAATTCGTTATTAGCGAAACACAAACGTACAGATGTGAAAACACCCTGCTTCTCAAAAACTTTCCATGTAGATCCCCTACAGAGCAGAGAATGACTAGACTACAGCTATCTGATGTCGCCTCAATTCCTCTCCTCTCCATATAGTACACCAAATAATTGTCTAGTTTCTTTCTTTTAATTCACGCAGATACATTAAAAGCAGTGTCCTTACTAATTTGGTGTAAATAAACGTTGAGAGTTTCTGTGCCCAGTGAAGAATTTCAGAAAAAATGGGTCAAGCGTGAAGCACTTTTTGTCTTATTCTCTGTATGTTACATCGGATACATGTGGATGATTGTATGGTTTTGAGAAATTCCAAAATCCACTGAAGCAGATTCCATATTAAAAACCTCATGTTCTGAATACAAAATAGTTCATTTTTCGTAAAACACATTAACAGTATATTCAGCCACTGGTATGGTATTTTCCAGTTATCATGTGAAAACCTTCGCGAGTGTGATGTTTCTTGATCAATGATTCAAAGTGAAGTAAATTTATAAATTTACTAGCTGATTACTCGGTGTTGCCCGGAATTTTTTACTTGTTACACCAATACTCTTTTACCCCGGAAAAAATTACATTTATCTATATTGTAAGATCAAAATAAATTTACTTAGTAGTTTTTAAAAGCATAAGTACAGTGTCTTAATTTTACAAATTCATAACAAAAAAAGTTTAATACAAAACTTGATTGTGTAGACCATTTTGATTTTCATCCTCAGCAGCGAAAATAAATAAATAATTGATTGAAACCACCCTTCAGCAAGACACGTTAAGTTGACCGTGATAGGAAGAAATCGAAACGTCACAAATTAGTTTAGCTCAGCTCTTCACCCATACTCAGGGGTATTTAACCCCCATATGGGCTGAAATTATACAACATCATGTCACGTTTACCTGAAATGTCACTTTATCTGAAATGGATTGGATTATACCAGTCTTTTTTCGATTAAAAATGTTTACATGACTCCTCCCGCTCCAACCGTGGGGTTTCCTCTAGAGTAGTTCTTAAACTCGACACTTCTTGATCGTCATAAAATGGGCAAAGGAAATAAAATTTCGGATGCCATTTAAACTCGACACTTTGTACCTTTCCTAATGGTTTGCCGCCCCGTCGCCCACCCTCGTGCAACTGACCGACCCGTCGATAGTGAATTTCGTTAGTCACTTACTGGAGAGTTATTAAAGTGCTATTAATTGAGCATTTTTTTTATTTTTATCCCTTTATCTTACAATTTTTTAATTCCACATATAATTCCAATAAAAATGAACCCAAACACGACGTATTTCTAACATAACTGAGTTTTAAGCTTCTGTTTTTTACTTATTAAGGTATTTAACAAAAAGTATTGTAATCGTGAAAAACATTCGGTCGCGAAATTTAGATGGAAATATCCGTTTTGGGAGTTCATGATTCCTAAAAAGTCGTGCGAAAAATTCCAGTTGTAATTTTCTTTCAGAAATATGATTGAAAGGTTGATTTTGCTCGGCACTTCTAGTATTAAAACCAAATAATTAGGTTGTGGAGTACTTTTTGTCTTCGGTTTTATATTTGACAAAATATTCAATTTCCTCTAAATCACGAAAAGGAATGAAGCAATATTATGACAGGAATGAAGCAATAAGACATCTTATTCTGTTATTCGTCTGAATTTCAGAAATAAAAAGGGAAACAGCTAAGAAAGTTTTGATTGAACTTTGATTTTTTCGTCAAAATATTTTTATCAATCCTATTATATTCATAATTAGGATGTTTTCTCATAAACTGCAGCTTTCATAGTTTTCTGAGGTCGAAACATTAAATTAATAAATATAAGAAAAAAAATGCATATAACACTTCTACGTCACTGATATTAGGAAGCTTTGAATTCTAGAATTCTCCAGCAATTCTCTGAATACTAGATTTAAGTTTCAAAATGCAGTCACTGTAGGTTTTTAAAAGTGAACATATCGTAGTGTGTTTCATGTTTTATTGTTTTCAACTATTTTGTGTAACATATGTAAGGTGTTTCTCTAATATTATAAAGAATTCATTCATGTTGGAATTAAAAGAATTGTTACGAGTAAATAACATTGTCACCATTTTGAGGTCCAAATATCATGACTACTGGCTCATCGATTTTGGACACTGTCGAGTACTGATGCAAAAAATGAGATACAAAATTTTAGCAGCAGCTCGATAACTAGAAGGGGGGGGGGAAACTGCTGGTTAAGATTTCAATCATTGTCAGAAATAATAGTTGTACACATTCTAGAATTTTTGTAACTTCATTGTGTTCTTGAGCCATTTTCCTTCGTATAGTGACAAAATGATATAAAACATAATTTTTTGGAAATTTTATTTACACTACGGTACAGGAATGTTGTGTTCTAAAAATGCGTTGTTTTCAAGTTATAGACGAAAAACTGGAAAAATATTAATAGACAAAATTTTTTCCCTTTATTTACTTCATTTCGTCACATAATTACTGGGCTAGAAGTAAAATTTGCATTTGATACCAGTAAAGTAGTGTTTGGCATCATTTTTGGTGTAATTTCAATTATTCTAAAAACACTATTTTCATATATAAAATATATTTGTAGTGGCAAAGCCAACTCCATAACTCATTTCTGAAATAGTGACTGGGGATTCACGCGACGGGCGCAGGTAGACCTGCGTAGTCCTAATCCTTAAAGAAGTGTCGAGTTTAATGGTGAAATTATCCTCTTACCTGAGAATCTGTCGAGTTTAAGTACGCTCGTTTCTAGGGCTGTCCATCCCTCGTGATTCCAATGATGGTCCAACTCTGACAAAAATCGGGAGTGTCTCTATTTACCTCAGCATCTCAGGTAGAAGGAACCCACTCGCTGATAGTCGCGCCGGAGCGAGACAAGACTCAACGGCGGCAGCACGACTGCTCCATTTTGTTAAAACGCTTATAAAAGTAAACTATTTGTCTAAATTTAACGATGTAAAGTCGCTTTTTACCTGTGTTAAATGCATAAAACAGAGAAGGCATTAAATTTGATTATGATTGATTCTTTCCTTCTTTAATTATTCTCTTAAATTGAAAAATTGAGTTACTTATACTTTGAATATCTTTTTTCGATAATTTAGGTTAACTTTCTTAGATAGACATATGCGGACTTTTTTACAGAACTTTTTGAAGCGAGTAATATTGCCATTCTTAATTTACTCTGATTCTCTGAGTGGATACACAGTACAATCTAGACTGTGTATCCAGCTGATAAGCTAATCCAGAACATGCAGGACTGTTCTCCCTCCAAACTGATGGAAAGAACATTGTTTTGCTGAATTCCCGAAACGTAGGAATCAGAGGGAATGAGGATGCAGGCGTTACCGCGAAGGTGGCATACCTCCAGGATCGCGTGGATTTCTTCACGACTAAAAAACGGGACATCCTAAATTCCATCAAGTGTGAGTGAGTGCAACAATGAGTGGTTGGCTCATGAAGGAAATACGCTCCGACTTATCAAGTACTCTGTTAAGTCATGGGGTAGTTCCTGTAGGTCAGCCAGGTGCGAGGAGATCTCGCTGACCCGCCTGCGCATAGGACATTGTCCTCTCACTCATCGGTACCTCTTGCAACTTGGTGATCAACCCGTATGTGAGGAATGTAGTTCTTCTCTGCGTCACCTACTGATTGCATAAAATGCATCAGAATACGGAGAAACATTGGTCTACCTGCAGATTCACCAACAATTATCGGAAGTGAAACGGATCATGTTAATAAATTATTGAATTTCATAAGTAGATCGGGGCACCCAACACAAGTTCTCGGGATGGTTTAAATTTGCATTCTTCTTTCCTTTTCTTCTTACCTTTCATTATTCCTATTAGTTTTTTTGAAAATTATAGTTTTCAGAATTTAATTCATTTTTGATATGATGTATTGGGCAAATGTTGTCTTTCCTTTCCTATCATCTTTGTATTTAGATATTTTTTGAATTCAGGATGGTTTTTTAGTGGAGATGGTCGAGATATTCGGCGAGTTCCACTCACGGGGAAGAGTCGGAGAAGGTGCGAAACTGAATTTTTTCCCACCTGGAAGGGCTCTAATGACCTCGATGTTGGCGAACCCTAAAACCTCAATTTATTTTAAAAAAACTAAATTTTGGTGTCCGCCTCCCAAAGATATGAACAAAAACAGTAGCTTCATGTTATAATACCAACAAATTTATATTTAATAGATACAAAAAAATTATTTAAGAAATACGTACTATCATATTTTTAAATTATTCAGAAAATATTGTTAATAAATCGTAACTATTAAAAGAACACAAAACTTAAATTAAACAATACTCAAAAGAGGTGCCAATATAGTTACAAGGAATGGAAAGCAAGACAGGCTGGATATAATAACGAAAGTTGGTTTCTCTGGGCAAAAAGAAGGAGACCCACATCCCCTTTGGAGTGTAATTGAATCATGGACATCAATACCTACTGATACAACAGGTCTCACAACTGAAATGGTGACGTAAGCGTATGCAGTTCATTCCCAGCAATGTTACCTTTTACTCAGAATATTCATTTACTTTAATAACTATAAGCATGCATAGATAACGATAAGATATTTACATAAGACAAGAGTCTATAAGAATTATTTAAAAAATAGTATTTACAAATAGAGTCTATAAGAAAAATTATTTACAAAATAGTATTTCTTCACCCGTACGTAGGAAGAAGTTTCGTAACCTGTAACATAGAAAGCAAAAAAACCGGTAGTATCACGTTGCATTTTACCCAACCATTATAATATCCTTTATTTCTTTCTCCTTTTTCTCCTTTACGTAGCTTAGGAACTGCCCGAAAGATTCCATTACAGAATTCTGTTGTCACGCATTATATTAATTGCCAAGTTAATGTTTCTGTTTTCGTTTATAAAACCCCCGATTTGCAAAAATTTTCTATATTTTTCTGTTTTTGTACAATGTAACATGATGTACATCCAATCTTCTTCCTGCTCAACACATATTGGACAAATGGAATCTAGATTATTTCTTAATTCTCGTAGTTTCCATCCTCCTAGTCGAAACCACTTGTAACCTGATCGCGTCCTCGATTTCATTGCGTTTATGTATGGTTTGCGTCCCCAATGACCTGCTACAACTGTTTGGACTATGAGTGATCTTTTTTCTAACCTGCTCATTTCTATTCCTAGTATGTACGCTTCATATAATTATTTTGAATTACCTTGCTATCACTACTCAGGTGTGGCCTGCCATTAGTATTCCAGCCCAAAATTACAGATAATTTCTCTAATTTGCCTACTCCCTTTACCATTTCCTTTATTAAGATACGATTCCCTAACAACAGTATTTTTTGTCACCGCCCTAATTGATAGCCAGTATTTTATTGCTCTGAATTTCAGTATAAGTTTTACCGGCACCTGCCCAAATTCCCAGAGAATACCACCGTTAGCAGTACCTTTTGCAAGACCAATTATATTTTTGAGATCTGTAATTATATTTTTGTAAATATTGTCTCTTGTAAATATCTTTTCCATGTACAGTTTTTGTGTCCTGACCGTTTGTTTTCCGTGGTTCCTAACGGTGCTCAGTGAATTAGTCAGTTGCACCTATTTCAGATTTAAGAAGCTATTACAGTATGCCAAAAGTTTATAATATAATAATTAATTTTCTATCCATGCATAACTAAATTTGATATTACGGCAGCAGGAAATAAAAATTTCAACCTTTCTATGAAAAATGTAGACGCAACTGAACAATTCATTGAGAGTGAATACCAGGGCATGTAGCGCACAACCGACATCATTAAAGGACTGAAGAAGGCAAAAGGGCTGAAACCTTGCCACATGTAATTTGAAATGTAAATATTGTTAATAAAATGCCCCATTGAATTGAATTGATAAGATATTTTATTCCTTGAGTTATTATTCAATGGTGTCTATTGATTACACATTTCAGAGTTCACTTTTTGGATATAAAATCTTGATGCGTCTCGTGAAGAAATGTGACAAATTGGCAGGGTTTATGAAGAAGTTTGTTCAAGATTATTTCTTGCATTGGTCATGTTTGTAAGTAATAAACAGCTTGAAAATTAATAAAATATTTATTCCATTGTATCATGCAATATTTTCAAAAAATTAATATTAGTTGTTTACACAAACAGAAATCTCTTAGATTGCGATGAACCTCACCACCAGGTAACACACCCCTCAGAGGACTTTGGGTCTCACAAGTTGAATGAGAATGGTAGATGGAACCAGGGTGCGAACGGGGTGGCACAGTCGGTAAGCCCATGAGCGCGCAGAGCTCTTGGTCCCGGGTTCGAACCCCGGTCCCGTCTCCCATTTTCATTCGACGTAACATAATTAGTTGTTTACAGTTGACAACTTGGTGCTCTTTCCATGTTTCATAAAGGATTCACTTTTAAATAAATAAATAAAATAAAATTTGTTGTAAAATTATATTTTAAAAACTTTTGAAATTAATTTGTCGGCAACATAATGCAAAATATTGTCTCTGTGGATATTGCAGCACAATTAATGCAGGAAATTTTTTTTGACAACTTTTTCTGTTAATTCAGGTGAAGCTAGGAGACAACCGAAGTGATGTTTCTCACACAAATATGGGTGTAAACCGTGCTGGGCAAAGTCCTTGGCAGTATTGTGTGATTGCAAACAAAAAATGTCGTTTTTGTGTCTTCTAGGTGATGTTTTAAGGAGATGTTTGCAAGGTTAGTTCGTGGTTTATTTGTGAAACGTTGAAGCGTGAAGGCGGGCTAGCTAGGTATGATGATAGGTCGTTTTTAGTTTTTGTACCTGTTCAGAAGGGTTGAAACGACCTCCCATGTCATTTCTACATGTGATATAGAGGTGCACGAGAGACCAAAGCGGAAACCGAGGTTGATAATGTGGTGTGGAGAAACAGATAAATGAAAAGGATATGGCAGAGGAGATTGGGGTTAAAAACGTTGACAGAAGAGGATGATCAGGTGTTTAGGAAGATGGCGCGTATAATATGTAGAGCGTCATTAGGATAGATAGACAGACAGAGTAATGGAGATTATTTACAGACAATTCATGAAGAAATATAAAAAAGATTCATTATATGCGGATTTGCGAAGCTATCGAGTGACTCTGGATGAGAAACCGTTAAGATGCTATCGGTGTTTTAGATACAGCCATTTGGCACGAGTATGTGGTAACAAGAAATAACAATGTGGACATTGTGCCCTTGTAGGGCATGGTTTTCGAGATTGCTCGAATAAGGACAAAGACAAAAGATGTGTGAACTGTTCCAGAAGGAAGCTTAAATGAGATCATAGTGTCATGGGCAAGCAATGTCCAGAATATCAACAAGCATAAAAAATAGTAATACGTAACACTGAACGTAGCTGTTAATATTTTGAAGCGAAACACACGGAACAAATTACTGGTTCTGGAGAGCTTGGATCACATATCATTAGGAATGATATCAACGTTGGATGTCGTAGAAAGGGCTTGGAGGAAAATCACAGTGTGTTGAACAGGGGTTGCCCAGCGTATAGGACTGCGCAGTAAATTAAAGTGAATCAACAGAATTTGCAGAGAAATGGAACTGGGGGCGCGAAGTGCGAAGTTACATACAACAAAATAATATACAGGTAGGGTTTCTGCAAAAACTAGTGAATATAGCCGGGAGCATTCATGTTATTAGAGATGAGAGTAATAACAACAGAGAACTCACGGGCAACAATAACTGTTAATGACGCAGAGGCAGAAATAAAGATTGTTAGGAAATATAGTAAAGGAAATTATGAATTAAAAGTATTATGATGTAGTATCACCAATATTTATTATTAATATAATTTATAGCCAAAGCTTTTTCGCTGATGTAATCGGCATCTTCAGGCTAAGAATACAAAACAAATCAAAATTGGTAATAATAATAATATGACAGAAAAAATTCGTAATATCAATGATAATTGAGGCAAAAATGAAAACACACAGAAATATTTAAACGTAAGAATGTAAACGAAGAAGGAAATCAGTAAACTGAACCACATACCTATGCCTCACAGAGCTATGCCTCACAGAACGATTTGCTATGCCTAACAGACCATTGGCTTTCAACTAACAACATCAACGATACTGCTATATCTAATTATTATTTACCAAGTTCTTACTGTCGGCAAAATTTTAAAGGCAAAAATCCC
>NNCF01129780.1:0-38635 GCA_002313205.1 Laupala kohalensis | reverse complement strand
TTTTATTAGAGATTTGAAATTAAAATAAATATTCAGAATATTAATTTACTCTACCTTTGCTTCATCCATGTTAAATAATATTAAAGGTTCTTGAAATAGTAAACAAATGCGTGAATGTAGAAGATAGAAATTATTTTACTGCGTCTATACCAAACTTTCAAGCGAAATACCGCTAATGCGGATGTATTGCATTACTTTAAGAAAAGTAATAGTTAAATATTATTGATCGTCTGCAAATAAAGAAATTGCAAGTATTTGAGGAGCTGAAGAAGAAATTATTGAAGACTTTATAGTGACTCCCAAAAAATAAGGTTAAAGATGTGGTTCCTAATTATAAATATCGATGCAGGTTTGACCTTGATCAACATTTAAAAATTCTTTCGCGGTATTACCCAGCGTCATTTATTTAAAACAACGTTTCGTTGTCATTTGCAGCCACTATCTTCAGGAGCTACTAAGAGCAATAGGAGGGAGAATGATGGTGGGAAACTGTGGTACCATTTTATTTTCTTTATTAGTGGAAACCAGATCTTATTAAGGGCTTGAATTTCTTCCTGTTGTGATTATGAGGATGTATGAATATTTATATTGCTGCTCTGTATAATCTTGATTTGTATTCTCGTGTTCTTGATAAAACGCCATGTCATCAAAATTTATCGAAGTTTTTACACATATTCGTATGTTCAGTTATGGCGGATCTTTCAACTTTGTTATATTTGCAACACCGAATATGTTCATTTCTTCATATGTTCTTAGTGGTGCCGACATATACTGATCCGCACGAACTCGGAACCTTATCAAGACCGCAGCCATCTGCTGATTCCATGGGACCTTTTGCGGATCTTAATATTTCAGAGATCTTTTTCGTGAGTCTGTAAATAGTCTGGACATTATCCTTTTTAAAACTCTTCCTATTCTGTCTGTTACTCTATTAATGTAAGGTAGAAAAGGTCTGCCTTTTACTTCAGTGTTATCGAACTCATATCTTTATCTTCTTTCCTGGCGAGCGATCCCCCAGACCTCATTTCTGTCATATCCTTTCTCCACTAATGCCCCTGATAGTTTTTAAGATCCATTTTTAAGGTCCGCAGGAGGATGACATCCTCCATCATTTAGAAACCAAAACTTTAGTTTTTAGTAGCTCCTAAAGATGCCAACGTCACTGCAAATTGTCAACAAAACGATGCGTTTCAACAATACAGCGACGCGGTTTAATAACCCGAAAGAATTTTTAAATTAAGAACTGATTAATTATTAACAATTATAGTAATACTGTTAATTTGTTAATTATGTTATGATGACGGGACCGGGATTTGAACTCGGGACCTTGAGTAGAGCGAGCTCATGCGCTTTCCTACTGCGCCATCCCGTTCACTTCCCCGTCCCGCCTCCCATTGTCATTCAACATAACATAATTAATCTGTTACCTGGCGGTGACGTTCACCGCAATTTATGAGATTTCTATGTGTTAGTAATACTGTTACTTCTAATCTAAAATAATTATTTTTATGAAAATTTTAATTTTATTGAAAATACTTTTACAAAAAATTGCTTCACCAAATTGCATGGAGAACAGAACTCCAGCAAGGTGCGTCGTGGGAAAGCACGCTACCTACTGCGCTACTGCAACGTTGAAATAATAGGTGAAACATTCAATATTTATATTGAAATGAAAACTTTGAGAGCTTTTTTTCTCGTAAATGGCTGTCTATTTCGTTCCCTCACTTTGACAATCGATGAGCCTGCTTCAATCCTACGAAGTCCCACCACGAATTCAATTTCTCAAGTCGCGACCTCCCCTTGTCAAAAGGAAAAGAGATAAATTAATTTAACTCCTTAAGAACGTAAATAAAAAGGACTAGGCTGTAAGACATGATCTTTCAAGCTGGAGTTAAAATCGCTTCAGTTGGGGTGATTGTAAACTATTTGAATTCTTCTCTTCCACTTCTCAATTTCAATGTCTTAATTTGTAAATAATATACTTTTTAGTACACTAATGTAACAGGCCACTCTTCTACTTCATTAATAACTTGTAATGAAGATTCCAAGTATAATATTTCCCACACTTATTCGTCCGTTTTCAGTTATCCCGCGTTTTTACCAAGATTCTCTCCTAAAGTAAAGTACGGAACGAGTACGTATGTTGTATGGGTATAATTTATATCATTGTAGTTGTAGAAAATCAAAATTGTATTTTGATCCCTCTAATAGCATATTTATATTTAATTCGCATCAATGTTTACATCAATTCGGGATCCCCATTTTACTCGTGTATTTTGAAACAAATGCAATGAAACACTGATAGTTTCATTGATCATCACAACGTCCTAGAACCCAGAAATTACAGTTAATTTTATTTTAACACATTTTATTAGTTATTTTATCGGAATAGAAAATTTTGTATCCGCTAGAATGAAATAAATTTTTCATTGTCAATTTTTTCAGTTTCCCCCGACTCATTTCCCAGAGCTTATTAACACTACAATCGCATGAAACGTGCTTTTTTCACTTTTTCGCTCTATGTTCATAAGTAAAAATATACCCAGTACAAATCTCTTGTGGTTGACTCTAAGTATGTCACTTCCTCTACAAGATTGTCTTCCATATTTTCAAAGTATTTATCGTGATTTTTAGCATCTCCTCGTAGAGGCCAGTCAATTGTTTAAATCATTCTTCATTTCCTCTTTCTTGTCCTACCTACTCCTTTTGCTTCTTTCCAATTATTTGATTTGTGTCAGCTTGCCCTTTCTTCTCAGTCCGCTTTTGTTTTTTCGCCAAAAGATTGCAACATATGTATGCTTCTCGTATACACTGCGTGACATCTCGTAGTCACGCAGTCAGTCAGAGACAGCCAGTGCACCACAATGGCGGTTGCGTTGCATGTGTGTACACGAGAACAGCGTGCACTAGTGAGGTTTTGTGGACCAAAGGACAGTCCCCAGAAGAAATGCAACCGATATATGGTAACAGCTGTGTTTAACAAGGGAAGGCAAAGAAACGGAGATAGGGAGCGTCCTGGTCGTCGTGCGGAGGAGTCAACATTGCGTTGGGAACGCTTGGAACATCCACCGTACAGTCCCGACTTATCCCCCAGTGATTTTTATCTGTTGAGGCCTTCATTTTGAGACTGATTATGCCGTAATCCAAGAGGTTACTCGGTTGTGACAGCAACTAAAAGACTTCTTTGCCACCGGTTTTCAAGGACTTGTGAAGTGATGGGATGTGTCTGGACGTACAGGATTATTATGTTGAAAAGCTAAATAAATATCAGGAAGTCACTTAGATAATTATTGGCTATATCCAGTTTTGCAACTTATTTATTGACTTACCTACGTAGGTAAGTATAACCACTTAAGAGCAAACCTATCTGCCAATCGAAAAAAACATGAAAAAATAAATTGAATAAAATAGAAATAAAATGTGATTAAATGGAAGTTAATTCAGAAACATCCATTATACGACATATCTGCACGAAACTACTATTAAATAGTTATGTTTAAAACTACCTCAGCGTTACAAAAACGAGGGGTAATTGTAAACATAGTTATTTGGTAGTTATTAACCTTAGATAACATTATTATTAGTTATTAAAATCAGTTATTAACCTTAGATGAACGTAGGGTTGGACCTACAGAATTCCTTTAAGATAGTACCAATGCTTTTCTGTTGCCGTAATACATTACTGACGATGATAAATAACAAAAATAAAAATATTTATGCCCACTGTACGTGCATAACTTCAAATTTAATTCCTTTGGATAACTCAATAAACTATCAACTGCTGGGTTCAAAAGTGTGGAATTGTTATGTTTCATTCACAGTCACCGGCTCCTAAGTTTGATTATATTTTAGTCTCTGTGACAGCATCTCTCAGATCTTTTATTTACATTTACCCCTTGTTTAAAACTATCCCGTCTGACCTTACCCTTTTATTTAATGTATAGAGAAGTTGTTTTAAGAATTTTCAAATATCCTATCTATAAAGATGAATGTTCATGTGTCCGGTATACAAATCTGTATTGTTTGAAGGGTATTCATTATATCCTAGAAAATTTTGGGAGATAGTTTAAATTAGACTGAACATCTAAAAAAAGAGTGTTTTCAAACATGCATGAGATTTGTACTTGATATTCCGCTAAAATGAGGGCCCCGAAGTATTCATGTAAGAATGAGAGGAATCTTCGCCCCAGAAATGAAACCTCTCATATGCGGACTATAATTACGGAAACTCGTCTTCCACCAAGAACCTTCTCTCAAGCATAGGATGAGCTTACGGAGGAATTGCAAAAAAAAAAAAGAAAAGAAAAGGAGAATAAATTCAACCGATGGACTCTCGTTCCATCCCTCTCGAGAGAAACCTTTCCTACGAAACTTGAAATTTTGAAAGGAAATAACAATACAAAGGAAGTATATTTTGTATTGTTAAAGCTCACAGAAAAGATTTTTCGGAACTCCGATTCCAAAGAGTTGTTCGTAAAATCGTTTAATTAGGGTACAATGTGTCGCTTTTTTTTTTTTTGCTTTTTCAAATTTTAACTAATCAGTGTATCTCCAGAACTAATTAAGGTATCACCTCGGTTTTTTGTATGTAAATGCACTATCCCCGTCTACATTAAATTATTTTTAAAAGTTCAATAGTATCATAACAACAAAAACGCACGCGTGAAGCTACACGGGTTCCTTCACTCTCCACGAGAAGGTGTTAGAATGTGAGTCTAAAAAGTTGATTTGAAGTAAACTAAAAACAAAAAACATTATTTCTGATGTTTGAATTGCATTTAATAAAACAACAATTTTAATTTGTAAAGAAACAAGTATATTTTTAAGTAACGTAACTGTGAAGAAGTTTTAATATGGGCCAAAGCAATGTGTTAAGGTAAGATATGTTTTATCAAGAAAATAATCATTTCTATTGGTTTGGAATTATTCCTATGAACCATCAATGTAATTGAAATGTAGTTGATTTTTTATGTATCTAGTTTTTTAAAGGACTAATTGAATATGTGAATCATTTTTTGGCACATAAGTTATTAAAAGTTGAGATCACTTCACTGCATATGGAATTTCTCATGGAAATATTTATGTTGTTCCTTAGTTTCCAAGTACATACCAATTTACAAAAAAAATATTCCAACCTTTTTTTGTATCAAGTTTTTGAACAAATACTAAATGTTTATAATAATCTTAATACTTTAAAAAATTACAAATTTTAAAACCTGGCATATATAAAAAGGGCTTCATTAGTTTATAGCGTTCTACAGGACCCGTGTAGGCAATGTCTCGTCCTTTTCTACTCTCAAAAAAATATTTTTTCCCATAAATACAAGAACTTATGTCCATTATTCTTTTAACGTTTTGGTGTTTAAGAGGAGAAGGTTTTACCGTAACCAGATGAACTAACGTGACGATGCTCAGGACTACGAATTGGTTATACAATACAGTTAAGAACAGTTCCGTCACCAATAAGCAGAGTGACGTCTCTCCTGTTATTAAAAGTGCTGCAGTTGTTTTTCACAGAGGGGCACACCTTGTACCTAAACGACTCTTAATGTTTCACTATTTATTTCAAAACTTATGAATGTGATTCTTATATAGGTTGTCAATTATTCCTACTTCTTCCTATTCCACTGTCTGTTGCTAGGTGTTCCTTATCCCTCATGAGAGCTGAAACAGCTTCAGGTATGTCACTCTTTCAGAGCTGTTTTAAACAGCTTCATGTATGTCACTCTTTCGTGACGGTGTCACCGGTCCCACACAAAAAACAGGTCGTTTCCGATAACGTTCCATACCTACCCTTTGATAGCCACCACCGAGTGCCGTCTACTCTCGATGTGTTCCAGATATTGGGGATAAGGGTTCAATTTGAAGTCAACCAGCATTGTGAACAATATCTATTATTTCTATGCATTCGGGAGATTCAATTTTGCGAGCTGATGCGCTACCAACTGCGCCACACCTGTTCGCCTCTAGACACAGTCTACCATTGTCATTCATCTTGCGAGACCCACAGACCTCCGAGGTAATATCATAAAGATCCGCATATGAGGCGACTCCCATAGAAAGAACTTTATTATGGGTGGATATGTTCTAATTCTGATGTCACATAAATTGCGGATTACCACATCGTCAGGTATCGAAAAATATACTGGGAGGTCTGTGCGTCTCGCAAGTTGAATGTCAACAGTAAACTGAACCCAGAGGTGAATAGGGGTGGCTCAGTTAGTAGTACATCAACGCGCAATGCTGAAAGTCCCGTGTTCGAATCTCGGTCCCGTCATTTAACATAGCATAATTCATATGTTACCACAATTTAAGAGATTTCTGTAAATTTTCAGTAATTTACTTTGATTTGAACTTTTCTGTTAACGTGTCAAATTTGAATCACACGTAAGTGAAATTGATATTTTTTTTAAAAACTAGTTTTGGTACATAGATCGATAGTACTTCGGTGGGTTCGCATCGGAAATCTTTGGAATGAGCAGTGTTTGTGAATTTGAAATATAATACTTGCCATGTCTTTCAGGCTGACCAGATGTCTACGATTTCAAGTGCTCATTCATTTTCCTCGGAGCTTTCTTCCCCGGCAAGGACAGATGGGGAAGACGCGTATCAACGAGACGAATATCAAAGAGCCCACAAGAACGGTTCATCAGTGCGTCGTCGTTCTGTGGCAGTGGGTAATGAAGAGCTTAAATATTCAAATGGTGAAGAGTCTGCTCTGTTTGATGGATCCACTCTCTCGCAGCTCTCAACTCTTGAACAACGTGAAGCTCTATCTGTTATTAACACTGCATTGGAAGGGCGTTCACAACGTTCACTAGCGGACGTGAAACATTATTTGAGATCCCGTCGTCCAAGCAGGTTGGAACTCGAAGCACTCTCTGTTCTAGAATCTGCGGTTTTAGGGAAAAGACAACTGGAAAGTAGAAGTTCAACTAAAAAGTTTTCATCAAATGGACAAGATACTGTTACTCTGGTTACTTCCATCCTAAGCGAGGTAATGAGGTCAATATGTGAAGAGGGGGGCACAAGCAGCCATCGTCGTTCACCATGGCGCCCTTCCGCGGAGCAGCATCGAAAACTTAAGATGATGGCGACAGCCATCAGAAAAAATCTCGAGAGCGTGTGCGAAGAAAGCGATACAGATTCCCCAGGCGCGCTTTCTGCAGAGGAACCACAAGCATCGGAGATGGCAACAACTGTAAACGAAATCCTAAGATCCATGAGTGAAGACAGCGATGGCGATGAATCACGGCGTTCAAGAGGACGATTTCGGTTAGGTACTCATGGGACTGTATCGACTATAGCATCAGCTCTCACAAACATCATGGAAACCACTAAGAAAGATGATAGAGCATGTTATAGTTCCAAACGACCCCCTCCTTGCAGAGCAATCGAAAGGCATCCTTCCACTTTAAATTCCTCTCCCTTTGCTGATATTCTTACTTCCGCCAGTGAAGAACATCTACCAGACTTTGAATGCACTTCCAAGCGACCCACTCGGCAGACCACTTTATCTGTTAGATCAACTATTAGATCTTCTGCAATTAGTGAAGTTTTAAAATCAACTAGTGATGATTTTCTGTGTGACTGCGAGTATCCATCCAGTGAGTTATGGAGGGCTAGTATAAACCTATCAAATTTAACTATGTCAAAACGTCCACCAATTCCTAGTATTAATTTTAAGTCAACTAGTGAGGAAAACGTAACTGATTGTGATTGCTCATCCAAGCGACTTACTCAGCCCAGAATGACCTCTCAAACTAGTGTACGCTCTGGTACATTGAAGTCGACCAGTGAGGATAACATACCAGAAGTGGATTTTCCTTCCAGACTGGCACGAACTGTTGAAGCGAGACCATGCACGATTCAAAACATACCTAGTGTAGAGGATGTTTCTCAATTTCAAAGCACACCCAAACGATTGATTAGAAAAAGCAATGCCAGTGAAAAACCAAATATCCATACAACAAAAGGGGGAGGAATTAGAAGTAGCGAAGACGATATGCAAATTAGCTCCGTGGATCATTCACAGAGATCGTCGAAAACACCCTTGCGTCAGTGTAATTTGGCATTTGGCATGAGAAATTCTGCTCCAACACGTCTATCATCTGAACATCGACCTTCGACCCATCACTTTGCAAATTCTTCTAAAATGAACTACAGACCTTTATCTAGCAACGTTCCTGCTCTCAGTAAAAGATCCACGAATGGTCAAGCTGAACGGTTTGTTGGTTCAACTAGCAAATCCACAGGTCAAGTTTCAAGATCAATTAACATTTCTCAGACATCTAATACGAAACCTGTCACACCTTCTTATACAAATTGTCCCTCCGAGCCAATATGTAGAGAAAATCAAGGTCCATGTGAAGATTGTCGTGTACGTTATCCTGCACAAGAACATCAATACAGAGGATCTCGTTGTCCTGCAGAGCAACAACGTTTCAGAAATCAGCGAAGTGCTACAGAAGAACGTTACAGAGGTACACGTTGTCCTGTTGAAGAACAATGCTTTAGGAGTTCACGTTGTCCACCGGGAGATCAACGTTTTCGAGGTTTGCGTGGTCCCGCAGAGGAAAATCGTTTCAGAGGAACGCGTTATCCAACAGAGGAACAACGCTTTAGAGGTCACCGCTTCATTGCAGAAGGAAGTTATAGAGACGAAGACCTTTCTGAAGAACATCCAGGTGGACAAATATGTTCAACGGAGGAGAAATGCATTGAAAATAGAGGACCATGTACTGACTGCATAAGCAGTACTTGCCTTGTTAAAGACCAGTGCATGAAACGTAATATATGTGAAGAATGTCAAGAAAACTCTACGTGTCCAGTTGAAGATCAGTGTATAGAAAGTGAAGGTCCTTGTGAAGAATGCAGAATGGATTCTTCGTGTCTAGTAGAAAAGGAATGTATTGACGATGACGGGCCTTGTGAAGAATGCCCAACAGACAGCTCTTGTCCAGCAGCAAAAATATGTATAGAAGATGATGGCCCTTGCGAAGAATGCAGATTGTATTCCTCGTGTCCAGTTGAGAAAGACTGTATGACGAACTCAGGACCTTGTCTAGAATGCCCCATGGATAGCTCATGTCAAGTTGAGAAAGAATGTATTGATGAGGAAGGCCCTTGTTTAGAATGTCCGATTGAAAGTTCATGTCAAGTAGAAGATCAGTGTATTGAACATCGAGGTCCTTGTGAAGAATGCCCAATAGACATGTCTTGTCAAGTAGAAGATCAGTGCATTGATAATGAAGGACCTTGTCAAGAATGTCCAATAGAATCCTCCTGCGAAGCAAATAGGCAATGCATAGAAGACGACGGTCCTTGTGAAGAATGTCCTTTAGATCGTAGGTGTTCAACAGAGAAACAGTGTATAGAAGAGGAAGGCCCTTGTATAGAATGTCCTTTAGAAGTCACGGGTACAACAGATGGTAAACTAGCGGAAGATACGTGTCCTTCTGGGGATTGCGTGGAAGATTCTTCATTCTCCGCGTTGGATCAGGGCACTGAGAATGAAGAAAGTCCTGAAGAAATACAATGTACTTGCAACACTCAGCAAAAATCATATGTTGTAAGAATGTACGAGGTCCCTGAACGACCAACAGTACTGCCTCGGCGTACCCAATCACCACGTTCCCCAGCACCACGTACGTCTCAACAAAGAGCTTCTTCTCCTCGTACCCCATCTTCACGTACTGCTCCACAACGTTCCCCACCACCTCGTGCTCAACCATCTCCTCCACCATCTACAGCACCAAGTCCTCATCCACCATGCATTCCTTCAACGTGTCCTAATACACCCCGTGTTCAACATCGAGCCCCATCACCAAGTCCTTCACAACCGAGTCCCCAACAGTCATGTCCTCCATCTCCATGTCCTTCACAACCATGTCCTCCACAACCATGTGGACCACCACCGTGTCCTCCAGCACCACCGTGTCCTGCGTCACCTTCTCCTCCAACGTGTGATCAACAAACATGTCCTGTAGAATCTAATGCTCCTCAACCAAACTTGTCTCAAACAGACTCAGATGTTCCATGTACCTGCGATTGTGTTTGCGAAGGTACCGTAGCGAGAGGACCATGTGCCTTAACCTCGACAAAGAAAAGGCTTTTGCCTGCTGTGTCCAATAGTAGTTATTCGCCTGGAAATATCAGATCTAGTTCCATAAAACATCTTAATGCTGGATCCACGGTGTACTCCGTCACAGGAGTCACTCAGAGTCCACGACCCGATACCTCCTCGAGAAAAAGTATGTCTCGTATGGCACGTGATCGTCTACGAAGTACTGAATCAAACAAAATAGCGAAAAAAAGGAACGGAAATGAAAACTTAGAAAACACTTCAAAAGTTAGTAACTTGTCCAGACCCGGAAGTTCGAATGTATTGCATGAAAACAAACGGGAACATTTGAGTTCGCGTACAAGTCATTCGGCGCACCCCAGTAAATGGACTAAGGCGAACTCTCCTCAAACTTATACCTCCAGCTCTGTCCAAAATAAGCGCTCTAAAAGTTTACGTCGATCTCCACATTCAGTTGATTCATCAGGTAGTGCAAAAGGTAGTCGAATATCGGAGAGGGATTCCTCAAGTGAATTGAAGTCTATGCGACCTGATTGCTCTATTAGTCGCTCAAGGGTACCTGATGTTCAACAGCCATCCATAAAATCCGTAGGAGGAAGTAATTACGTTGGCCGCTGCCTCGTTGACTTCGCTGGAAAAGGATTTATGGTATCTCGTCGGGGAAGCCGCGAAACTACTTTGAGTCAAAAGTCTTCTCGACAGAGTTCTCGGAGCCCTATGGACTCCATTCACGCAAGTAGTATTGATCAGCGGTCATCCAGTAGCCCTGTTGATTTCTCGTATAAGGAGAGTCAAAGGACTGTGAGACCACAAGTATCTCCGTCTCTAGCGGAAGAGCATTCTCGGCAAGGTAGTAGAACATGGAATGGGCAAAACGATTATAATCGAAGTCTTAGTCAACCAGACGAAATTCGAGGTAACGCATCAAGTAATGTACATGTGAAATTAAGTGACAGCCAACACGGTAAAATAGTCGCAAGTCCTCGAACTAGTCAAGTTGGCAACTTTAAGTTGAATTCACGCGTCAGTTCGCATGGAAAGATTCGTGACACGCATCTGGTGAGTCGGAGAACTGGCCAGATGTTTAACCGGATTCCAAGCCAAGTGTCGAACCAAGTTGGCCAGAAAGATAATGAATTGGTCAGTCCAAGAACTTCTGGTCGTGTGAGCCAACGATTAAGTCAGCGTTCCCGTAACTACAGTCCTGCTACGAGACAGCGCTCAAGCCTTGGTCGGCTACGAGGGAGCCAGCGTTCGAATATTCTCGATCAAAAAACTAGCCAATTTCGACAGGTTTGTCAGAAAGACAGTCAACTTAGCAGTGTACCTACTTCTCATGTCAGTAGTTCACGTGCCAGCTTACCAAGTATATGCGGCAGCCAAGGGTCTCAGTACGCCCTAGGATCTTTGGCTGAAAGTACACGAGAGAATCAGCGCACACGGCAAGATAATCACCACTTGTTCCTGGGATCAAAAGACTCTTCGAAAATTGGAAATAGATTTGCACAAAAGAGTTCTCAGAACCCTTCACCTTCTCGGGGTATCATTAAGTCTCCCAAGCAGAGCAGCCCCAGGGCTTCTTCAAGGAATGGAAGGAGAGCTCTGGTGGATAGTATATCTAATGCACGAGACGTAAACGATTACCACCCAAAACTAGACCCGGCTCTGTTCTCTGGAGTTGGAGAAGCACCTTCGTCCCGAGCTCCATCACTGTCGCGGGACTGCACGGCGATGGCCATGATTGTGTCCGATGATTCAGACTATAGTGGAACTCCTCTGTCTATGACAGAGAGTGATATGAAGAAATGCTCTGCACGAAAGTCGGGCTCATCGTATACATCATACAGATCAACAACTGCTGGTCGGAGTCGTGGCAACAAAGAGAGCCGGGCATCAGAAATCTACTCTTCTGAGACTCCTTTTGCCGAGGATTCATGGCTTGGTAATGAGTCCTCCAAGTCCCGCGCGGCATCTTTGCAACCGTCCTTGGGATCAGTTCAGCGTTCATCGTCTGTTCCCGTGCGTGCTGCAACTGCGGCTGAGCGTCAAGCAATCTCAATCCTCGCTGCTGCCATCACCAACTCTGAGCAGGGGCAGACATACCAAGCTTCAGCCAATGCTTCGTCATCTCCTCCTAGCATGGGTTCCAACGTGAATTACTCCCGCGCTCAACCGCCTGGCCTCTCGTGTACTACACCTACGACATCAACTCTTAATTCGTGGGGCGTCGATGATTGCGCATGTGCCAGCTCCAGCACATCGCAGATGTTACCTTGGAATTCTTCACTTAAGGCGCAGAGCGCTTTCCTGGCTGCGGAGGCGGCCACAGCGAAGGCGAGTGGTCTTCTCGCTACCAACGCCCCGTATAGTCCTTCGTGGGCGGCCACCGACGCCCCACGGTTCTATTCCAACGGTCAGTTCTATTCTCGCGCAGATTAATTCTGTAAGTACGCAACGGAAAGTCCAAGAATTAGAGTAGAATCAGGAAATCAGTAAGTGGCATGTAAACTATAAGGCATCTATTAAAGGAGAAAATTGTGTCAAATTCTTCAGATCAGTACGTTCTACAGAAATTTTAAATTATATAAAAATTAATATCCATTCTTTAAGTAGCAACAGACATAATCTTACATGGAATATGAACGTATTTTAAATGTCGGACGCAACCTGTCGGTTGTAAAATTAGCGCTGTTACGTAATAAATGAATTACAAGTTTCTTGACATCTCCAGAGAAAAATAATCAAGTCGTATGCATGTCCTTTGGTTAACAACGGTTTCATCAAAACCATTTGTCGTTCATTGAACGGAGTATTTCACTCTCAGATATTAATGAATGATAAATTACGAGTACAACTTTACGAAATTAACAATTATTACAAGTCAAACTACGGTCCAAACTACTCTCCTACCTTTTTAAGTTCTTAAATGTTCAAGTACTTGCGAATCCTCTGAAATCCCTCTCCAAACATTTAAAAATCTCACGAAAATCTTGCTCATTGCTTCTCAAAAACCTCATGTAAATCTCCAACATTGCTCAAAATCTCAAGAAAATCGCTTTTCAGAACATCTTAAGAGAACATATCATAATTTCTAAAGTAATCTCTAACATAATTCTTAGTGAATTTCCAAACCTTGCTATCTACGGATTGGTCTAACTAAATCCTTTGACAAATTTAAAATCGTCTATATTATTAAGACACTGACATTTGAATTCGTAAAATTTCCATACAATGACGATATACATGACGTAATCAAATATTTATGAAGTAAATTTAAATTGAAAAAAAATCTGACGAACTTTTGTGATGAAATTCGTGTAGATATACAACATTTTTATAGTTGAACAACATTTTATAGTTACTAAACTAAAAAGAGAGTATATTCAAAATAAATTGTAACCTCAACTTCATTTAAAGGGAAAAAACGAAACTTAATACGCTGCATCATGGGGAACCATTTCAACTGTTGTCGCAATGTGATTTTCGCAAATGTGGGCTTTTGGCCGTAACGACTTAAAAGTACTAAATTGTAATATCATGAAGGGCGAACCCACCGCCGTTTTCTTAGGATTGATTAAACCATAGAAGGCGAATATTAAGCTTTACGCGAATATTTCAAACATAGTAAAGTATTTTTAACTTTTAAATTCTTGAAGATAATTGATATATAGTTTATTTTAATCAATCTTTTGAATTGGTAAAACTATCTAAAATTTAATCGAAATTTTATTTTACCAAACTTATGAAGTGCATTTAGTTGAAATTTATATTGCCGTTTCCGAGTTGAATTACAGACAGATACGAAACAGGGACTGTTCGGCTGCCGTCACACGAAAAGTGGAAATGCTGCAGTCTCGGACGACGTAGAAGCACAATGCTTATAATGGACGCAGGCTCACGGTTGTGGCACACTCTGTGAAAGTGGAGACAAAAAATGCGATAGTACGAAAAAAACCGGAACAAAGGTTTCTCTTTTGCAATTTGTTGAACATGCTGGAAGTAATAAATCGTGAAAGTTCCCCATTGATCTGAGGTTCACAATTTGGAAATATTTGACGGGAAAGTCTGAAATTCGTGGTTTAGCTTCTAACAGTTGCACCTCCGTTATAAATCATGCCACAGACACACATTTTATTTTATTTGCTTTATTTTATAATGCTCTTCAATTTACTTGGAGGGTTTTCTTCACGGCTCGCCGATTTTCCGTAAATTAGTATTTAAGGCTCAAACTCGTGGTTTGAACGTTTTTGGTTTTGCTTCAAGTGCCTCTACGAGTATATTATGTTTGAATATTATGAACAATGGTCCAAATCTATGCTATTCTACTCGGAAGAAAACTTGTAGAAAAGCATCTTGAAAATTTCAAATTGATATAACATTGGATCAGTTGAAGATTACATTTTCATGCTCATTTCATACTTTAAGTAAATCCATAACTTTTTTCAGGTAATGTTTTCTGTAAAACGTGGGACTGATGAGTTAACTATATAAATTAAAAGTGTTTTAAAGTTAATGAAAAAACACAGAAAAGAATCTCACATACATGAAGAAATTGTTTTGGCACTCACCTTCCTCAGTCACGTAGATATTCTTATTATAACAATAGATGTAGATAACAATAGCTTTTCTACGTGACAGAGGAAGGCGAATGCCCAAACTGTCTCTTCAAGTACGTAAGTTTTAGTTTCTTTTACGTGTTCATTTATTTATTTTCATTAACTCTAAAACTTTTTAATTTATAGTAGACAGTAGGGTCACTTTATTTGCAAGATTCCAGTAAGTGAAGAAAGAGAGAGGAAAGTGCACAAATTCGGACTCCTCCCCTAAAGTAGACCACCTTATCTCCTGGCATTTCATTCTCCTCCACTCCAATTAAATGGGATCAAGTGTTAATAATAAACTAGAATTCAACTATTCCATTGGAGAGAGCACATGTCACATTGTGTCTTATTAATCCGCCATTACGTTTTTTCCAGCTTGGAAAAGTTGTGCAACATTTACATTATTTGTCCTAGATTTTGGCAGATAAACATTTCGACGTCTATATATTCTTAAATGGAAAGATTTAAAGTTAATTTTTATCACTAAACCATTTCATTCAGATGTTTGGTTAAAAATTTCTTTACTTACCAAAATTTAGACTAAGGTTGAGCAAACCGAAACCCTTATTTTTTCGTGTTTAAAACCTGCATTTATACCCACCAGGGTGATAAAAGAAATTGGAGTCCGTATGAAATAACTAAACGTATTGATGCAGTTCGGAAAAGACAATAGGTGTGAAGAAGGTCAGAAAACAGTTTAATGTTCCAAAAACAACACTTATGAAGTTTTTCTTATTTCTTTTTATTTTGTGAAGTTGTCCAACATGAAGTACGGTACACTCGAGGAATCACCAAAAGCAAAAGAGGACGGACCTACAGTTTTGGGTAAAGATCTTGAAGAACTGATTCATTATTTTCTCGCTATGGAAACTTCTTTTTTGCTTACGAGCATGACGACGAGTCGGGAGAGATAAATAAGATTGAACATCATTTCAAAGATAAAATAGCTGGGTAACAGCGCGTTAGTCTTGTTTTAGTCAGTAAACCAAACTGTCAGAAATGAAGCCTACTGTATCATCCTATACCTGTGTTTTAGGGTTCAGTTAAAGAAACACAGAAAAATTCTATAACATTCTGGAAGAATAATAATTGTGATGTACTCTGATATAATGCATTTTGAGTTGAGTTAAATTATTTTCACTATTCTATAAGGGGTCTGACTTCGGTAGCTGTTTTCCACCTGTAAGGTTCTTGAAAATAATTTATTTTCATACCGTGTCATTATTTTTCCTAAAATTGAAATATAAATGGTGTATAAGATTGTAAAGTACATGTTTCATTTTTAAAACATAATCTTTTATCCTTTCTAATTCTTTTTAATGAATAACAAAAAGAGGATCCGATTTTGGGACCTTCCTCTATATATTAATTTACAGTTTTTGAACAACGGTACTTGACACGACATGAAATTCCTCATTCTACTGAAAATACCCATAATATTTTACTGGAGGAAACGACACAATAGTGTTTCAGTTATACGCCATGAGAATGTCCTGAATATTTTTGAAAGAATTTAATGTGAGAAAAATATTTCTCTATCAACTCATTTAATAACATTTCGTCCTTGCAGGGTTAATCTGCACTCATATGTAAGAAGGAGTTTGTGTGTCCGCCGCAAAGTGAAAAGACGGATACGAGAGAGTCCAACAGCTTCGAAATTGAGCAAATTCGTACTTGAGAGTACGTCCCAGTTCACGAAGCTATTATTTCAATTCGATTTAGATATTTGGCAATTAGTGCAGGCGCTGGAAGTAGTTGAGTATGCAAAATATGAGGACCGGCAACTATGTTCAGATTCTTATTCTTAAGTCCCTAAATAATGGAAAAAACCGTATTGCCGGCAGCTGAGTTGGTCCATTTTACTCCCCACCCCTCGCCCTGTAGTAAGCATAACGCTCCTTGCCCTTTCCTTTATCTCTGCGTCAGTCAACCCAAAAACTTTGCATTAAATGCTATATTTTGTCGTGTACACGTACTATAATTTGTCGTTACTGGAAAGAAATAGGTATATATTTTGTCTAGGTCTACGGATCTTGTAAAAAGACATGCCATTTAGATGCTGAATCCCTTGGTGAGAGCATATGTAATATTTTGCCAGCATTACATTCCGTTTGCACTTACGGCCTTAAAGCCTAGTAGCCATAGTTCTTCGATAACCAAGTCACTATTCAATTGGGGACTATGGTAGTCATACTGAAGACCACTTTTCAAAAACATAGTTATGAGCTTGACTAGTGCCTGACACGCTCATTCTACCTTAAGTCATCGTTGCGGGTGGACAAAACGGCATTTAGTTTATGTCAACCATGTCGCATATCAGTTGTTTTGGCTGTTGAAGAGTCTGCAAAAAATAAATATTTGAAAGGATATGTCAAAAGTTTCAATCAAGCCTCTTGAAAAATTAGAATTTTTGTTTCGTTTCACTGAAAATTAGAAATAACGAAAGAAATATGGATAAAATAACCCATATTATACTGCGCTATAACAATAATTATGCGAGTTGTCGGACATGTTGGCTTCAAAACAGGAAATGCATCAACCTTTTGACATCGAATCTAAATTGACGTGAACTTCACATGATTCCTTCTCTCTTCCCTGACAAGGTTTTAAAAGGTAATTTTGTCAATTTGGAATAATTTACTAATATCTATCGATAAGCTTATTCCATAGCTGTTTGTAAAGACTGATACAACACAGTCTTACAACACAGCTAACCCGCAGGTAATGAGCGTAGTCTATTTTACCAGTAGCCCTGAACGTGAAATGTGTCCATGGAAACGTTTGCTATGTACAAACTCTTAATGAAAATGATATGTAGATATTACAAAGAAATTGAGAAGAGACTTCACAGGATTGCAAAACTGAAGACCTATCTCAGTCCACAAAATTATCATTCATTTTCCACTAGATAATACACGCACATCATTATTAGTGTTAAGGAGGTGTAACATTCACGCAAAGTTTTGTTTCACATTTGGAAATGAGTATCACCTTTGGAAAATAGACGAACTACTACAGTCTATTGTTTTAAGACTAAAGCAGACGAATTTAAATGACGAAGAGTGAGATGCATGTGGAGCATGAGTGTTCGTGAGAAGGGATTCTATTCCTTGTGAAATGGACTTGACGACTTGGCCCCTATCAATGCGAATGACCTAATTCTACAATGTGTTTGCCGTGACAGTGCCATCGTAACACCGTGTTGACGTGAACACCGTTGCAGACTGCTGTTGCGGCCAGTGTTCCTTCAGGGAGAATTCAAATGACTTGGGGCGGGTAGTAAATGCCCAAACTAAAGAAAGCTTTACGTCTAGAAGGAGTGGTCTCACTGGAAATGGTCCTCCATATGACACTATGCTAGACTTTCAGCTGGAGACGCATCATCGCCTCTCTGCCGGTCACGTGGTGAGTAAGACAATTGAGACAGCTTCGTTCTGAAGACAATGAGATGGTTCCATTCCAAATGTCTCTTTTGAGGTTTTCACATTTCCCGATAATCCTACCATTTTATGTTTTTATAAGGAAAATTATGATAAAATTGTGATTTTTTGCCCCATATTTATCGGTGAGCTAATTACACATGTTTCCGATACGAATGCGATTACCGGATTACAATTTACATTGTTCCCTCGAGAAAGTTACGAAGACATGCAAAAATTTTCATAAAGGATAAAACATCTGGCTTGATGTTTTGTCTTTGCTATATTTCATGAAAGCTACACACGTTTTCAAGAAATTATCTTCTAATTCAAATAAACTAGGTTAAATTTACAACGCACTTATGGACGTTTCTTTCTTTCGCATACTAATAGTTTGCCACTTTGTCGTATTGAATTTATACTCTAGCAATTTTGAGTGTTTTTTTTCGAAAGTTTCGTTAAAATTATAAAATTTTGCTTCTCTTCGTTTTGCGGGGTGCTGATTACGAAATTTGTTTGTAATCTTCAAAAACTTCAGAAAATATGCAAACCTCAAAAAACATTGTATGTTTTAATTTTTGACTATATCGTGAAGTATGTTCATTTAAAATAAAAATACTGTTTTCAACAAAAAACTAGAGTATCATAGAAACTAGCTGAATACGTTTTCTTTGTCACACTATTAGTTTGCTTAATACCGCGCAATGGCTATATACTCCAGAACGTTCCCATTAAGTTTTGAAAAATTTCTGAACTTTTGCTCAAGAATTTCTTTTAGGAGTTGATGAATGTTAACTTTGTCGCCACTAAAAAGTTCACGGAGTTTGACAAAAAAACACGAAAATACTCAATTAAATTTTACCATCTTTAAGTGTTCTTTATGTAATGAACTGCACTCATCTAAATAAGCTGTTTTTGAAGATAAACTAGAAAACATTTTCTATAATCTTCTGGTATATGTTTTTTCGTCTCAGCTGAATATTTTGCCTGTCGCGTCGAAGATAGACGCCAGAGATTTTTAATTTTTTTTGCGAAAGTTGTGAAACTTTTAATTTTTTGTGCTAATGAAAAATTACAACTTAGCAACTCCAAACATGTTTTAAAATTTAAAAAACACAAAAAGCATTTAAGTTTGTCCACGGAATGGACAAGGATAGCGAGAATTTAAAATGTAATTTTGATTTTCTGGAGGAGAAAAAGATAAAACTCATTTACCTTCGTCTATATTTACAACATTTCAACGCCCCAAGGACTTTGCTGAAGTGTAGAAGCTAGTGAGAGAATTTGAACAGAGAAAATCAATAATATTGCTTTGTGTGTATTGGAAAAAGTAAAATAATTGGATGAAAATAAAGGGGAAAGCGAAATCCATGTTTCAAACTAACCTTTAGAAGAAAAAAATATATGGTTAAAATTCTGCCATGTTGAGTTGAGGTGCTCTTGTCTTACAGTCGCCTCGCACCGCTTGCTCCTGTCCGTGTCCTTGTGAGACATACCAATGCAAGTGCAACTGGCCCAATGGAAGGGGTGAAGGGGGCTATCCGACGCGCAGTCGCAGTTGCAGTTGCAACAGGAGAGGTGGTACCCCTTACAAAGAATCGTGGCACGGACCCACTCCGTGGGGGCCAGCAGTGCCAGATAACATGTGGAATGCGTGGGCGGAGCAACCTGCCGGTGACTCCAACAGTGCGACCATGCCCACCGCTGAAGTCGGCCAACGCTGTCGCTGCCCATCCGCTACACCCCCTTTCTCCAAGACAAACTTGTAATGTCACTTTCCTAATCTCATGCGTGCCACAAACATTGTTCGCCATTGAGTAGGTGAATAATTGCATCATTCGCTCGTAGTCGCAGTAGCTGCAGCTGCAACAAGAGCGTGGTGGGGCCGTTCAGGAACCCGTGGAACGGGCCGACGTCGGGGGGAGCGGGATCGGACGCGTGGAACGCGTGGGCAGAGCCAACGTCGATGAGCGCGGTTCATCAGTCGCCCATGCCTATGGCTGACGCATCTCAGCGCTGTCGCTGCATGTCATCTACGACTCCCTACTCCATGCAAAACTTGTAATTCTTACTTTCATATCATATGACGAGTAATCGAAGAGGTTTCTATCGTAACATCTTAAATAATTACCTTGACTCGCAGTCGCAGTTGCAGCTGTAACAGAAGCATGAGTGGCGTATTCAGGAACCCGTGGAACGGACCGACATCGTGGGGAACGGGATCGGACATGTGGAATGCGTGGGCAGAGCCAACGTCGATGGGCGGCGCCCTCCAGTCTCCCGTGCCCATCGCAAACCCAGCTCAACGCTGTCGCTGCGTGTCCTCTGCGCCTCCCTATCCCAGGACAAACTTGTAATACCAACTTTTTAATAAAATGTGTGCTGGAAAGTGTTTCTTTCAATAAGTTAGTAAATAAATTTGATATTTTTCTGTGACATCTGTGCCTTTACTTTACGTTGCAAAGTATCTTAAGTACCGCTTCCATCAGTATTACTCAGAGCTTGATTGAAAATATTAGATAGATTACGAAGACATGCGAAAACCGATTGAAGCTCAGTTTACTGAGTTGGAGATGGAGACAGAGAAGTACACAGAGTTAAACGGCGAACGTAATAAAATGTATTGTATTGATTCAGATTTAGTGAGTATTTGTGATCGAAAATCGTTGACCCCCGAAAAATGTAAATTGAAATACAAATAGTTATTGTAGAATGTAATTCAAATAATTTTCAAACTAAGTTCTGTTTTCTCTCATAAAATAATGTTATACTGAACTTTGTAATCTGATAAATATTAATTTCCTTTTCTTGAGTGTAGAAAATGTTGAACATACGGATTCTCGTGCAAAAGATCACGTGTAACCTCAAGTATCTCCATGCCGGAATTACAATGTCTCGTTTATATCGTTTTCGTCTCCCTCTGAGATTGGCCTGTTTTTCATTTCCTTCTCAATTTCTGGTTTCATAGCGTGCTTGATTTTAAACCCTTTTTTTTTTTTTAAATCTGTTGCACTTGAGGTATTTCGATGTTTGATACTCTCTCATTGTTGCTTGCGTTCCTCTAGGAAATACAACGATGTACGATCTCTGCGACTCCCAGTGTTGCCAGGTCATCAAAAGAGAATTTTCGTGCAAGCCATCCTAAATTATCGTATTTTGGAGGCTATTGTCGTAAATCCTGTTTTCACGTATTAAATCATTTATTAAGTTTTATTTACTAATATTTAATAAACCTTACTTGGTATATACCGGAATGTCTTCGAAAAAATTATTAGTTTCCCGTTTATGCACTATGTTATGAATAACTGCAAATGAACACAGTGCAATTAAAGACAAATTTAGTCTGCTCTACGTAAAACGAAAAAAAGATTATTTGAGCAACATACATAAATTTATATACATGGCTGCGGTTCCGAAACTGATGATTGATTTTAAACAGGCTGCTGAGTGGATCGTCCCTAATATCATAGCTATACAACTGTATTTTTGTAATTATATAAAGAAGTTTTGCTTCATTACCCCACTCTTCTTCCCTAATTATAAAACTTCTTTAAATTGTGTAAATAGAGGTAAAATACATACACTTCTTAAAATACGGCAGGTATAGAAATAAAGAAAAATTTCTTACTCGATGACTTGTGTAACTAAATTTGAACATCCCTAACTACATAAAGTTAAAATAGTAATGTTAAAGAATAAAATTTGGACGAATCTCCAAGCAGGACACGAACCTGCATACCTAAACTAGCCCGGCACACTTTTTTAAACGATTAAGGTATCAGAGACCGAAAAATTTCGTCGTTTCTTGTGGATTACCACCCTTGTATTAAAAAACCAGACAACTCGGCTCCATTTACACTGCATACATTGTTAGATGAGATGGCATTGTCAATGTTATGACGAAGCCTAAACTACGGAAAACAGTGTTTAAGATTCAGTAATCATCTAACAATATGTTGTGCGTAAATGTAGCGGAATTTGTGTTTGATGTAATGTTTTACGTTTGTAAAAATCATGCTGTCTTTTTAGTCATAGACAGTATGCTTAATCGTACAGAATCAAATCAAACATCGTGCAAATGGCTAAATTATCGTACAAAACGATAATTATTGTACTCTGGCAACACTAGCGACTACTATCAGGGAGCTCGAACATCGCTTTTCGTTACATTCTCTGTCAGGCTCGGTCCGCACATAGCGTTGCCAACAGCTGGACGTCGGATCAAGGGCAACACAGCATGTACATTTAAATGCGACCCATCTGCACGTTCAGCGTTGCATATTTTCCCCGCCCGTTGGTTATTTCCACCGTCGTCCTGCTGCGTTGGGTACGGGTTACACATCGTGAAGAAATGAGGGTTATGTATATTATGGCATAGTCCGCACATCGCAGGCATGCCGCGCGGTGCTGCGCGACAATGAGTCGCTGCCTAGACATTTAAACCGATCAGAATGAAAGAACAGGAGTGAAGTGAGAAGCCCGCCTATTCAAATGCTTCTTGATTCATCTGGGACGTAATTGAATGTTTGATTTCATTTTTATTAAGTAAACAATTTCGTAATTTTGTCAAATTAGATGGAGACAATTTTCTGGCTTTGAAGAATTTACTTTTTTGACTTTTAACATTTTATAGTGAATTAATTAAGAATGAATGAGAAACACGCTGTTTCTTAACGTTGTTTAAATGTTTAATTATTTTTCTTAAAAAATTTATTAAGTTACCTGTGCTATTTATTTTTGTCTTTAAAGAAGACAACTTTTTATCCTTTTCGCACTGGGAGAAAGATGTCCCAAATTTGAAAAATCTATTTCTTCAAAAATATAAATAATTCAAATCCGAAAGTTAAATGGTTGGACTAAATTTATCATAAATTTTACATTATTCGTATTTCATTTACCAAATTCTGAGTTGTTGTATGCGTGAAAGAGTTAATTACAATTTTTAATCGTTATTTTGACAATACCTCTGCGAGACGTTGCTGCTATATTTCCTTAAAAATATGTTTTGAAAGGAGATATGGGTTCACAGAAGGCATCGATCACTGCGTATTATGCAAATAAATATTGAAAAAAGAAAACGTAAGTAATGAAATTGTTAAAATAATATTACTTATTTCAAATGTACTCTCTGAAATAATTTGTCACCCTTCAAAACCTTTCAAAGCATTTCGGAATGAATAAAACAAATCTTTTTATTGTAGAAGTCTATATTTCAAATAATATTACAAATAACTTTCAACATTTCATCCAATTAATTACATTTTAATTATATAAGAATTCACTCTTGTAAAACGTTGAGAAAACTAACGTAAATTAACTGTGCTTCTAGAATGAAAAACATTTGTAATCAAATTTAGTTGATTTGAAGGTATATAAAAATAAAACCCACTACGATATTTTTTCATTTCATTACTTTGGTCCAGTCAAACAATTCATTTTAGAGAAAAGGGTTCCATGTAAAACTTTAAACACATTTCCTTCTCCAATATTTTCATTTACAATTTTTCCTCGAGGGAAAACTGTTTAATGTCAATAGGTTGGAACATTTACGTTCATCTATATGAAATAACATATAATGGTTTGAAAAATAATTACAATATTATTTTGATGAACACCGTTACTCTCCGATTCTACTTGCGTTCTCTACTTCCGAAAATTTTTAATATTTCTCTACATCTTTCAGGGAACTGAATCTCCGGTTGAAATGAAGCGCACTCCATACAGCCGCGACTACGCAGCAGTCTCGCATCTGCTGACAGCTCGGTGCGGTAGCAACGGTTGTGTGCGGACAGGTGAAAAGTTTCAAGGCTGCGTTGCTGATCCGACGTACCGCCCGGTGGTAACGCTATGTGCGGACGGGGCCTTACGTCATTCACCTCAGCGGTGCATAATTCAAATTTTCAATTCATTCATGAGACTCAAAACTGAATTATGATATTATTACGGTATTACGATGGATTGAAATATATGTACAGCATACATATGTTGAAATACATACAGCAAATACGTAAGGAAAAAGTAAATGAGAAATGAATGAATGGAGAAGGAACATGATATAATTTCATCAAAGTAACAATGAGTCAAAGCAAAATCGAAGTGGTTTCTATGTAGAAAAGAAAATATAGAAGGAACTAAACGGCCCAATAGTTTTAAATGGAGATTGGGAAGATGAAGAATGTTATTGGTAAATAAGTGTGAAGAAGCAGTGGTGACGATTAGGGTGGGGCGGGGGGAGACAGCCATTCCCCACGTTTTTTAGGAAAGATACAAATTTCATTTTAACTGTCTAAAACTGGGAATTATAAAAAAATTACGCCATCTGATGTGGTAATCACCAATTGTCTTTCCTTTGGTGTATTTCATTATTTACAGATTTGAAGAGATCTAGGAACTTCCTTAGTCAATTCATGTCCCTTATGGAAATTGAAAAGACAAGAGAAGAAATAAATACACAAAGAAAAGACTGACTGGAAAAACTCATCTCTCTATATAAAAATTATGTTCTATAACCAGATTATAAAACAATTAAAACGTCTTTTTATTAAAACCTCAAGCAGAATATTCAGCATTGAAGATGTAACATACGAGAAAGATATAGTATGCCACGTTTTCAAAAAGAGCTAGGAATCGTAAACTACAACATTATACTGGAATAACAATCTAAATAATCATTTATTATTATTTATAAATATTAATCAGACACGCTAAGAAAATAACTTTTATTAAAATGTCTAATTTGTTACTAAGTAGATACTTAGTGTTTAAAAGTTATATTTTTTCATTAATTGAGAATGTTCGTAGCTTCGCTCCAAAATATCCTCGGAGGGATTGATCTTGCTGTTATCTTTCTTCCGCACGATGAAGCTAACGATGCGGTCATCAAGAGAGATGAAGTACGAACTCCTGAAATAGCATTAATTATATCCTGATTACGAAGCTATTCTCCTGCATGCAAATTCTACATTCCTCTAATATAAGGTGGATACAAATTATTTGTTTTATTTAGCATTTTCATTTATTTGGGAAATTTATTGAGAGGTTGATAGATTTGCCTTCGTTATATCACTGTTTTATACTCGTATACGCTGCGGAATTTTGTCTTCACAATCTTCCTATCAATATTATGCATTCAAACATGGTGCACAAGTCACAATATGTTATTATAAAGAGTTGTAGTAATGAAGAGAAATGGAAAGGATTAAGAATAATGATGCATAAGACGTGTTGGTACAGGTAATAACACTGTGATGAAGTAAATACATGTTACGTACATTTGTGGATATATTTGGTGCATTCGATAATGTTGCTAATGATATTTGGTTGTTGTTAATGATAAGAACGACTAATGATGTACCGCATGAATAATGTATCGGAGGGTAGGAATCAACACATAAATTCTTTTATTCCCAGAGCACACCCGAAATAATGATCATTACTTTAAATATTTTAATTTTGTTATCTATTTTATTAGTATCGGAGTAAAGTCAAATAAATGAAGCAAAACATTTGTTCTTGTTGAATCATTCACACAGAGGAAATTTAAAAAATAGAATGCAAATAATTTGTTGAAGTGTAGTTTGAATGCTTAAGGAGAGAAACACATTTTATTCTTCACAACTTCAAGAAAACCCATTCTCACGAACTTTCTTCTTCAGTAGTAATATGGTCACATGAATCATTAATTCGCGGAACTGATGAAATTATAAATATGTAACTTACCCATATAACTGGTATCCAGCATTACATTTTCGTGGATTACACAGTGGTTGCTCGCAAGTATGACACTCTTGGACCGCACCTACTGATCACTAAAAGAAATACAATGAATACTGTTAAGATTAATTTAAATGGACTCAGTGAATAACAGCTGATAGCAAATGAACAGTTTGTCTCCCTTGAACAGTCTTTTTTTCTAACATTCCTTCGAATACAGAATTTCTCACTTTCCTGACGAGCCAATTCTACATTATAATATTTCCATGCAAATTAATTTACCCCATTTTGTTAATGTGGTTTTAGGTGTTGATACACTTATGTTGTGAGAGAGTTCCCTTTTTAAAATCTTTCTTTGTTATTTTTGAAACATGTAGTAACTTTGCGCAGAAAAGATAGTGGATTTGAAATTTTTATCTTCTTAAAGTAGTGAAAATCATAATATAAATCTAACAGACTTTTTCTTATGTTTTGTTTTTACTTACTCTTTCATATTGTTTTTCAAAAAGTTCAGATTGTTTTTTTAAGCATGTGTAACATTTGAACTATTGAATTTTGATTTAACTATGAAATGGATGAAGGTGGATGTATTACGTCACTTTGTTTTTTATTCTGGAAGGACTTAATTCGTTTTATGAGAGAAAATAATTTAAAAGATAAAAATTTGAGGACGTCTTTTGACTTAAGATTTTCGTAATTTTTGTACATACTACGCCGTCGTGACTGATCGATTAACTTGCTCATTCATCAACACAGAGAATAAGTATTAGACCCATGAAGTTCTTGGCGGGTTGTTGCTCTTGTATAGCAGAATATAGGTAAAAAACAAATTTTTTAAAATTTCGAAAAGGTGGGGATTGTTATGAATTTATATTTTCAACAGGTGATGGACGAATGTCTTCTGGTTTAGTTTTTCTTGGCACCATTTTAAGTTGCAGAAAATGGTATTTGGATATCCAAAGCCAGAGATATGTTAATAGTTAGAACAATTATTTTCAGGTTTACAATTTTTTTTTGAATCAAGGAAGAATGAGGGTTTCTTGCTAAAGAAAAATCAAAATATTTTAAAATATATTATTATTGGATGATTAGCAATATACTGTGTATCCTTGTAAATATATTTATTTTCATAGATTAACTGTTACTACGGTGAAGGAAATATAAATATGGTGTTGCACGTCTAGTGAAATAACTCTTATATTTCTTTAGTAGGGCCACACGGTGACGGCGACGGTAGTCTGTAAACCTTTTCCTTATCCAACCATGAGGACTACCCCATACATCACCATATCTTGACTCTCCGCCGCGCAGGTAGAAAAGTTGAATCTTGCGTAAGTTGAATCGTACGTAAGTTGAAAAGTGCGGACCCCGGGACAAGCAGGCTGACAATTTGTCTTAATAAGGAGCTCAGCTACCCTTTTGCGTTTAGGTATTGTGTGCTATCAGCCATTCATCCACTAGAACCGCTGTTTACGGCCATAGATACGTTAATCAGGTTGTGAAAGTGGCAGCTTAGCCAACAAATAGGCAAATTTCATGTCAAGAAACAAAACCAGAAGATCCCGGTCAGACCTCATATTCATATGAACAGGGAACTACTTAGAATAGAAAGTGTATTAATAAAAGGGCACGGCCATGTCTTAAGGCATCCTAAAACGATAGTGCTAAGTCAATTGCTATTTTCCAGCGAAACGGAGCGTTTTTTCCACCGACCAGTGTTATCTTAAGGGCAGTCAAACCTGCGATTTCAAGCAGGCGCGGAGCAGTGATCTCCGTTGCTTCCTGCGCGATGTCGTCGCCTGGTGAAGTCACAAGTGTTACTTGATGGGTGTATTGAGAGAAGCATGAAAGACGATGGGTGATTTCTTTCAAGGTACTTTCCTTGAAATTCATTTCCTTGAATTTCTGCGGACTGATTATTAATTATATCAATGTTCATAAAAATTATTGCAACACTGAATTATAATATCCCTGAGTATTTGTTCTACTGCATTCTCGCTTTTCACATCCTTTTTAGTGAAGTTCGATTTTCGTAAGCTTTCTTATTTTCGTGTTTTTTTCTAATTTTGATTTCTTCGTGTATTCTTCTGTTCGAGTCTTTTGAGATTTTCGTTATGTAATTATCAAAAGTTTTGGTGTAGTTTTAGTTAAAAAGAGAGAAATGCACATTTTCACATATACATTTTAATGCTTAACGTATCAATTATTTGTAATATTTGTTCCTCAATTTGAGCTCTACACCGTGCAATTTTTGTGAAGTCATGGTGAATCTTTGTGTCATATTATCAATTTGCATTGTGTTGTGTTGTGTTTTTAATTGTCCATGTATTTGTTACAAACTAAAAACAACTTTACTTCGTAAAATTTGGTCGAATTGTTTAGATTTTAAAAGCGTTTTAATGAAATGGTGCAGCCCCAGTTGTGTCTTGCCTTGGTAGCGAAAATTCGATCTGCTCGGCTCCTGGCGAGTGGGTTCGTTGGTCTAACAAGTAAAAAAACATTCCGGACAACGCCGGGTAATAAGCTAATAACAAATAAATAACAATTTTTTACTGAAGATTACAATATACATTTTGCTTATTAAAATATGTTCTACGTTCATGTTTCTTGTTGCGATTTGTTATCACCTAATTAACTCAAACCACGAGTCGAAAAGTTAAGTACTTTAATAAGAACAATATACATTATAATCGTCCGTAAAAGGGTCGTAAGTTATTTATTTATCATACGGAGTTAATATCATAATGAACATTAACAGGTGAATACTTACATAATTCTTTGATTGAAATATTTACCTTTTAAACTGTACTGTTACTTGTAATTTATCAATAATTATTGATAGATAACTACTTTCCTAAATTCTATCATGATTGACTCAATATTTTTTGTTCCAAAACAGTTAATTCTAGTAATGTTTGCTTTAAAAATTAAATAAGACCAGCTGTATGATTATCTTTCATATATGTTCAAAAATTGTTAATATCATATAATTTCGATAATTAATAGGGAATTATACTGACCAAATTACTCAATATTTTGAAACTTCCCTATTGTCACGTTAATGTACGTTAAATGCACAATATCTACGATAAATGTACAAAACAAAAAAAAACTATTAAATTTGATGATGACTGATTTTTTACTTCTTACATTATTTTCTTAAATAGAAATGTTTTAACAATTCTATTTTTCATAACGTTTTTTTCGATAATGTAGGTAAACCTTTACATACGCTGTAGCGGACTTTTTTGTAGAACGCTTTGAGACGAACAATATTGCCGTTCATAGTTATCACCTATCTCTAACTGTTTAGGTGGCGAAAGCGAATATACCTTTTTCTCCGATTTCATCGACATTTATGGTCAAAATCATTTTCTATCTTTCTTTTCACGCATTTAAAAAATAAGTGTTAGCATTTGTTCATTCTGGACATCTTAACAATATCCTTGCCAAATTTCACTACGATCGGTTCTGTTTTTTAGTCGTGATAAAGTAGCAAACAGACAGACACACTTTCGCGTTACGCGTTTTTATATTAGTATGGATGTAAGTACATTACACTATTGGCATTTGTGTACAGTATGTCTATTTCCAAAACTTAAAAAATATTCGAAAATAGTCGCCGTGGTGTTTACTGCACAGTAAACAATAATTATTACTTTAAATATTTTCATTACAATAAAATGTGTGTGTTTTACAATAAAAGCATTGTGTATGTAGCGAGTATGGATGCTCTGTGCAAGACATGCACCTTCCAGATTTCGTCCTGTAGTGACTTTGTTCCTTCTTCCCCTTCTCACGTTCCCCTACTTCTGCCCGCTGACGCTCCGCTAGATAATCGCAGGTTTGACATTGCAACAAACTAAGTGGAACTGAGCGATTCTTGAACGGAGGAATCGCTCCGCTCGGCTGGAAAATCGCAGGTTTGACATAGCACATAGGGTTGTTCAACGATAACGAAACCTGCCACCTTTCCGGGGAGTTCTAATAAACTGTCCGTCACGTTATCTTAGACTGTGAGACCTGACAGCCATAATTAAAGGAAGAATCTTCGTGTGAAGACTGTGAAAAATTATTTCCCTTGTTACGGAAACTGAGCTGGGCTGCTATTTCTAGATCTTCCGGAGCTGCACTTGCCTTCAAGTTATTTTCCATACTAACTAACAAATCGACAAACAGGAAGACACTGTTGTCAACTAGTTATGATGTGGCACTATGGGGACAAATAGTTCAGAATGTTCATGTTCTGATACTTTTGCGGATTATGCTATAAAGAATTTTTCTCTAAAGTATGTTATTTTGCAACGAATTATACGTCGGCAGTTCAGGTGCTCACGGGAGGAAGGCCTCTGGACACACACATTGAGCAGTGGAGATAGCGAAATGGTTTGTGTTCAGATGTACAGTCAGTAGGTTAGATATTAGAAAGAAACACGAAGAGTCTTTTTACCTTGTGTAGTGATTCAAAAAGACGAAAGAAGAGGTTTCAACTATCACAAAAATGAAGCAAATAATGACATGGAGATTTCTATGGACAGTGACATTTACAAAAGACAGGTTCAATAAACTGTGAAGACTATTTGCCAGAATACCCACTATTCGGGCAGGAGAGACGAGAAAATTTCAAGAATTCCAAGAAGCCTATCCAAACTAGAAAATTGAATGAAATTAACATTCTGTACAATAAAATGAACGTTTAATTTGATTTACGCCGTCTTTCACCACTTTCACTAAATACCTGCCGGATACTTGCTAAGCGGTAAACTAACCGAGTTTTCACTAATCGATCAATAGAGCTTGCGTCTTTCACCACGCCTATCCATCGGGTAGGACGACTCCCGGTTGCAATGAGTTCGACGTTGCCATTTTTGCGAGAATTAACAAATGAAGAACATTCGATAAGTGATAATATAGGGGATGGTGACACGGTTTGTTTACAAATCACCAGATACTGCCACGCAAAATATTACAAAGCAAGCTTGTGATTCGTCGAAGAGTGAACCTGGAGTAGAAGAAATTCAAAGGAAACATTAATTGAAACATAATAAATAAAATGACGATTTTCAAAATCACAATATCAAAGCATCAAACACTTATCAATTAATATTTTTCATTAAAATTGTATTCGTAGTGAGACATTACCATAACAGACAAGTGGTACAAAATCATTGCACATTTTTTTCTTATATACCTTTCTCCGTTTTCTTGTACTGCATTCAAATCGTTTACCCTTTGATTATCATTGACATACAAACCGTCTCGAATTTGCAAATTCAATTGTTTGGTTTTTGGAGGAAGTTAGCTATGTAGGATTTATAATCTACTTCAAGAGATAAATAAATTATTAAAACAGTATAAGCTTTCAAGTTATTTCGAGTAAGTAATCGGTGAAAAAACTAATTATTTGCAATTTTTCACCTTATCGTACAAAGTAATAAGTGTTTTAGTGGTGATCAAATAGAGAAATTGGAAGTAATAAAGTAGTGACAGAGAAACTTCATTTATTATCCCCAACGTAGTCATACGCAGTTTGCAACTGCTTTTTAACAATAAAGTTTTTTTTGATGTGTGATTAAATCTACAAACATTTTTATTAACTTTATTTTACTTTTTTATTAAGCGTCCCAAAGTTTCACAGCATTGAAGTTTATTGATATTATTAGCATTATTTAGTAGTATCAGCATACACGGTCGTATAATCCGTGCGAGGAGAGGCTAGTGAAAATTAAAAATACTTAATAAAAATATTACATTTAAATCTAATGAATGTTTTTGAATAAATAGAGTGGGATGTTGTGGAATCACAAATTAAGATAGTTATACAGTACTGATTCTTTTCGAATGTATAAAAACTATAATGACTATGAGGATCTTAAAATTCGAGAAAACTAATTACTATAGTTATTAATGAATACTATATTATTAATGATTTAATTTCATTGATTGAATAAAGATTAGATAAGACTCATTAACTTCACTTAACATTCCACATGACACAACTACATACACAGCAGCATTTGTGATTAATTAAGATTTTCTCTCTCCATAATCTCTAATCATTAACACGAATATTCGTCGTTCCCAGAGCGACTAGGTGCTCGGCAAATTGCTTATATCTGGATCTGTGCCCTCGCCAATTGGCGAATACTCCGTAAATACCCTGAGCAAGTCGCTATTGCCGGGGATTCACCGCGCGGTTGCTCGGGATTCGCCGAATAACGAATGTGTGGAGCAGCCTTGATGTATAACGTTCCGCATATTGAAGGCGCTGGAAGTAGTTAACTATGCAAAATGTGAGGACGGCAACTATGTTCAGTTTTTTATACCTGACTCCCTAAATGATGGAAAAACCCATCTTGCCGGCATCTGAATTGGTCCCTTTTACTCCCTTGCCGTCCCCACTCCGCGCCCTATAGAAAGCATGGCGCGCCTTGCCGTTTCGTTTGTTTTTGCGTCAGTCGACACAAAAACTTGGAATTTTGTCGTATACAATGTAATTTTCCTTGTTTCTGAGTGTCTACTTACAGCTACGCGCGCACTGGGACGTCAACGGACGGATTTCCCGACATTTTAAAAGTAAGACTGCGCGCGCTGGTTCGGAAATACTAGAATCTGTTGGGTGAAGGAACCGTTCACTCTCCTAGGCCGCGGCCACACTGTTCAAACCCGGCGACAAACTGGGATTTTTGGACCCTAATAATCGGTTTCTGAGGGGCGGATTACTTTGTTAAAGACATGACTCCAGTAGCTGGTAGCGGTTTGGGGGAATCGTCGACGTGCTGGAGATTCGCAACAGATTCGAACCTTCTCCGGCCATAAAGCTATTAGTGTTAAGCTGTAACTGAAACCTCTTCAGCGACTCACGCTACCTGCGTTAATGTTTCCTGTACTGATTTACCCACTATTTTATACCAACTTTTATATTTTTTGTTTTGTATGTACACAGAATCTTTTTGTACACCTTGTATCTTTGTGAAAATTTAAATTTAATGCTGAACAATTAAAACAGTTAGGAACAGTTTGCATATATGATATCTTTAAAAAATAACTGCTGATGAACTCCAATATAAACTGATTTCCCAAAATATAGGTTTCGGCTGTAGTTTATGCACGTCGGGTGTTTTTCATTTATTAAGTGCTGCAATTCAAACATTATTTTAATATATAACCGATAATATTTATCCACTTCTTTCCCCATCTGCTAATTGTAAGCAAGTTTCACTTTTATTTAGCATTAACAATGTAAACATGATATCAAATCAGTTATGAATAGAATATGTTAATGCACAATGAAACGTAACTCACATACAATTCAGTTTTTAGGACTAAAGTAGTCATGTACTTTCCAAATAAATATGTCGAGAAACGTCTTTTCGTGATGTAATTTTTTAATATTTCGGAAAGGAAAAGGTGAAAGATGAACTAATAGGGAGTCGTCATCACACCTTTTAATCCTCTATCGTAATATGAAATAAGGAAACACATTTTAATGCTCTAACGTACAATACTTCATTGGAGTGATTTGCTCCATTCGGTTACGCAGAAATGGAACGAAAAATTTAGGAGACATTTGCGTATTAATGTAGATGATGATTACACTAAGTTATTACTAAGGATATACACCGGATCATAACGACCTTTGTGAAAGTACCTAATTCCACCAGGATAACGACAAAAACTCCCGTGCGAAACAAACAAGAGTCGGCCACTCAAATTATAAGAAACTCAGGAGAGAAATGTAACATGTTTTTCGAGTTGTCCATTGCTTGTAAAATTCCATGTCAATTGTAGTAAATAACTTCAGTTTAAAAATTGGTAAATTTGTCTGGCGTATTTGGTGTTCATCCTATGTTAAAATCTTATCTTGGAGTATCCTAAGAATGATTTTTATGAAAGAACTGTTTTGCTGTTACGTCAAAAACTAAAGGCAGCTTATAAAATTTAAACGAAGTTGAGTATAAGATAAACGGAGTTGAGCAAATTTTTAACATATTCGGGAGAAGTGTGTCGTAGCAGAATGAAATATGTAAAAACATCATGAAAGTTAATCAACCTAATCCATTTTCCTGAATTCTTTTTACAAAACTCTCACTGTAAATACCTTTATTGAACCTTACACAAAAAATCAAGTTAATTTAAATATTGTAAAAAGTAGAAAATGCATATTTTGGACGGACGATCGGTCAGAGTGTGAGTGGAAATAGAAATTCAGCCATCTCCTGCCAAGTTTTGACAAAACGAGCGAAGAACTGCTCGGTAGTATAACCAAAGTTCGTTTTTGGACAGTTATATCAGTTTTTTGCCGAGCTTTTAAGTTTTTTATAACATTATTAAGACAGAATTATTTCTTATTGTAAATAACAAATCAATGCAAAATTCTTAATACGAAGTAAGCTTTTACATTATTTGTTTGTTGCGTGGGATACAATGTTATTGTTATTTTATTATACTAAAATATTCTGTTATATTACGTATCTTCTGACAACTTGAAAATGAGTAGCGTTTCCATAAAAGTAAACTTTCATATTAAAAATAAGAAATTGATAAGAATTTTAGGAAATTTATTTCCATGCGCAGTGTGGTGGGAAGACTAATTTCCATATTTCTTTTATGACGTTTTTCTTCTCTTTATCTATGGCAACTTTTCAGAACTACAGCGTTTAAAAAATAATAAATTTTTCGAACCACGCTAATGTACTATGCCTTTCAATTAATTTAAATATTTGACGTCGTCGTCTTTGTTTGCAAGAATTTCGTGTTGTTGAAGACAAGTAAGATCACAGTTAGTTTGAGATGTTGTCTCTTGCCATTGTTTCGAATTGATGGCCTGCTTTTTATCCTGACTTCTATAACTTTAATTACTATATCAATAATTCATCATTACCCATCTCTCCCCTCCATCACGATGTTTGAAGTCCTCCCTTATCAGTGATAATCCCCTCGGGTTAATCTATCACGAAAGTTTAACTACCCCGTCACTAGCTGTGTTTATCCCGCTACTTTTCGCAATTCATGCAACTCAGTCTTTCATCTACATTACTCAGGAATTGGGTGGTATGAATAAAAACGAGAATGCTCGCGTGAGCATGCTCATGCTTTTACTCTTTTTTATATGAATAAAAACCTCCAGAGTAAGCTAGACAGGATACTCATGCTCCTTGTAGCATTTGCTTCTCGTATCTAGGAATTTCCAAAGAACTTGCATGGTTGTATACGTTCTTTGGAAACGCGTGTCGATTGTTTTTCTGAAATATGTAAGATCATTTACCTGATTGAGTGGAAAGGAGTGAAAATGGAAGAAAAATATTGATAAAAAATCCGTCAGTTTTCAAAAAAAGCCAAACGCCTGTTTACAGGAAAATGAAAGCAGAATCGATTGAGGAGATAAAAAAAGGAATACAGACAAGATTCGGGAAAAATTTACAAATTAATGGTATTTTTGAAAAGTAAACAACATGAAAATGAGACTGAAACAAAAGTGCGATACAAGAAAAACGGGCAACTTCCCAATCATATTAAAAGATTGGGAGAAGGTTTTATATGAGTTGATAGAAGGCGACAGCAACCCAACCATAAAGAAAAATCAAGGTGAGTGTCAATATTTTTATTAAATTCTTTTTAATAAAATTCATATTTTTATTTCATCAAGTGAATAGGTTCATGTTACATTACAATTTTTTAATCACTAAATATTCATCACCCTTACTGAGAAAAAAACATGAAAGAGAAGATTCATAACAAGAATTCAAAAGAAACATTTATCATTTTTACCAAACAAAATATTGTGATTTTTCTTTAATAAAATATTTGTGAAGTTCAGTACCAAGTGAGGACATATTTGCTTATAGTAGGAGATTTCAAATAGGTGTTTATTAGTGTCAAAATGTGCTATAGAGGTTATACACATGTTTGTACTCAATTGCTTCCAAATAGATTGTGTTCCATGTCAGAGAAAAATATGTTAATGCTGCTAAACAATAGAATGCAATCTATTCTATTCCTGCTACTATAAGTGGTACTGATTGTTCCATGTTGCAATAAAAATCATTAATATGTAAAACGAGTACATTATGCCTGTTAACACATCCAAGCGACTTGTAAATGAAATGTTTATAAATGATGTGCCATGGTCTGGTTCAGAGCTCGATACAATAATTTGGAGTAAAAGCAAAAAGCAGGAGGCAATAAGAACTAAGGCTAATGCAGGAAATGGGCTGCTAATTTGTGATTCAGATTATTCACTAGCTATTTTCCTATCAGAAACCCTCCTACTCTTAGTACATGTTATTATAATATACTATTCACAAAACACTGGACCAGATTCATTACTTTTTGTACCTAGAAATCCTGTTCAAACTTCCTCCAAAAACTACATGAAATATTCACATTCAACACCATTTTCACACGAATTAATAGTATATAATATACTTGAAAATATATCTACACTTATTCACTCATATGATATTAACAATTTCTTTCTTTCGCAGAACATTTGTCCGTAGGAATTTTCCGGACGAATAATCTGGTACCTTTTGAAGAATAGAATGAAGAAATTCTTCATTATGAAGTTCTTAATGAAGAAGAAGTACAAACACAAGAAGAACCCCATATTATCTGTGAGCTAAATTGTGAAGATTTACTGCCAGTAACAGCTACACCTGCAAAAAACAAACAGTTAATGAAGGTGACAAAACTGCTCACTTGACAATACAGGAGTAACAAAGATTTGCATTGCTAGAACAATTTAAAGTTTTGTAATTTGAATTATGAAGTTTTAAAGTTAAAGAAAAAACCCATACTTAATAAAAATAAAGTTTTAAAATCCATTTTCATGAATGGTTCTTGTTATTTCATGCCTCTTAGCAGCTCCCATCCTCCTGTACTGTACTTCTTCTTCTTCTCCTCCTCCTTCTGTTTCTTATTCTCCTCCTCCTCCTCCTGCTTTTTCTTCTCCTCCCCCTCCTCCTTTTCCTTCTCCTCCTCTTTCTTCTTCTCCTCCTCCTCCTTCTTCTCGTCCTCCTCGTCCCCGTCCCAAATTCGACCATTGGACGAAAAACCACCAAGAGTAGTTTTGATAGATTCGTTTTTTGCCAGAACTAATTATGTGCGTTTTTGAAATGACCAATACTTATTCTGGATGAAGCGTGTGGTCCAAAAACTAGCATTAGTCGTATATGTCACCGCAACAAGAACAAAGCTTTTATGCTCGACGTAAAAACCAGATATTGAGTAATCATTGTTTAAATATTCTTTTCGTTTAAGAAATATTAGGGAAAATGGCCATTTCCAGCCTTTTCGTGTTTATTGTAGGCGAATTGGTAGAAAATAATTCATTCGGAGTATATTTTTTCACAGATTTCATTGAACTGCATTTAACTCAATGCACCGGGCCTGAATATTACTTAAAGTAAGGGGTGTCAGAGACCAACCTCGCTGTTTCAAGGTGTAAAGTGACATTAATTTGTTATATTTTTCATTCTTCTTCAATTCAATACAGTATTTTACATTTGTTATTGAATGAGGAGTATTGAGCTTATTTACTTTTTGTTATGATAATAATAAATTTTAAATTTATTATCAAAAAACAGTACAAACTGTGTATGACTACGTGGAGGACAATAAACTAATTTACTCTCCGGAAACAAGCAAGGGACCATCCCATCAATTCCGATCAAGGGCCGTAAGGCAGATGCGGTTTCAAAAATTTCAGCAAAAATTCCTAGATAAGATGAAAAGTTAGCTACGAGATATAATACTAATAGAATGTCAATATGTTTGTAATTTAACGCAAAAAATTTACATGTACAAATTATTATCGAACTATCGATTAGTCTGAGTATAGTGTTTAAAAATCATAAGAATTGAAATAACACTAAATTCACGATTGGAAATTGGCTAGCCTGCTCCTGGCGTTAGCTGCGGTTGTGAATGAGCTCTCTCTGTTTTTCAGTTTAATCTTTCTAATTATTTTATTTTTTCGAGTTTTTTGTGATTCAGTAGTTGTATTTAGAGTCTAACTTTCATTGTAGTGTAAAATTCTCTGTTCTGTGTGAGTGTTAAATAAAAAAACACTAAAAACATTTCCTAAGGTTTTCAAACCCAACGGACCATATATAATTTCATATTGTTATCAAGTGCTTCATTCAAGGGTGTGATAAAGTTTCCGTAAGTACAAACGGAATCATAAATTTAACTTCTTGGTGCATTAAAATAAATTATTTTGCTGTATTTAGATTGTCTGGTGCATATACTATTACATCATTATTAACTTAAAAGTAACGTACTCTATTGTTGCACTGCTCAAGTTTCGTCGTCGTAAATAGAATAATTCCAATATTTTACCATTTGTTTCGTGATCTTTTTGTAGTTATTCATTACAATCTGACATAATATTGCCTTAGTTATTGTCTGTCTCTTATACACATCTAGATGTGTATAAGAGACAGGCCCAGAAGCTACTTAGCAGGAATTCAAGTGTGTGTGTTATAAATTATTCACGTCTCTTAAATAGTTAATTCCATTATATGATTGTTGGTATTTGATCTTAAAGGTTTCCCCTGTTTTATATTAAACAGTTATCAGTTAACTGAACCTCTTCANTTATTATCTCATTTGTAACTTCCGTAGTAATAAATATATTATTATACTAGCATCCTTCATTCAGTGTTAGTTGTCAGTTTCCGTGTATTCTCATTTGCTTTTGTTGTGAAGTTGCTAACTTTCTCACAACTATGGACACTATCGCATTCCTCAACTCATTCAAAGCTGATCCTCAGAAGGCGTACAATAACTTGGTACATTATATTGACACACGAATC
>NNCF01129777.1:4626-20705 GCA_002313205.1 Laupala kohalensis | reverse complement strand
ATGGAACACCGAGGAAAGGCACTATTCCTGTTTCCAAGGCGTCGGGAGAAGTAAGTGAAAAACACAAACAAACGAAGTACTTGATAATTACATTCTTGTATTTTTAAAAAGCATGATAGGCTTTCTGAATATAAGGAGAATTTTTGTTTTATTTGTATCACGTTTGTATTCCTTGTTCATGAATAAATAGTATACTGTTATAACGGAAATGAATAAACAACATTACCTCATCCTTCCTTCTATTCTTCTTTCAAAAGTTAGATTTTTCACTCACTAGTGCAGCAGTCAACTCTGCGAAATTATTTGCAGTGTCGCGTAATTGCAAAGTAACAATGTATCCCACTACCAGAACGGTAGTCTTTCTCGAATCCAATATTTATTTCTACAGAACATTACACAAGTTTGTCGAAAACGAATATGATATAAAGAGTGAATGAATATGATAAACAATAAAAAGGTATCATCCATGTACACAAATGTCCTCGAATATTTTTGTTTCTTCTTGTGCGTGACCAGACGGAGCTAATGGCACATAAGAAATACGTACTACGCAGAACTAAAACTGGTTGATTACCTCTCATTTCACCTTTTACCTCTTTTCTTCCCAAAGATAACATTTTTTAAAATTTACATCAAGAAAGAACACTTCTTTACTCATTGAAATGAAAAGTGGTCGGGNAACACTTCTTCACTCATTGAAATGAAAAGTGGTCGGGTGTATCGTGACTATGCGAGCAAACTGAAATCTGAAAAATTGCTCTTTAATTGTGTTTTGTCGCCTGAAATTGGGTGGCGAGACAGAGATTCGAATTCGGTACCTTAAGTTTACCAACTGCCCTATTTTCTTTGCTTCTGGACTCAGTTGACTATTGACATTCAAGTAGCGAGATCCACAGACTTCTTACGAGGTCTCATAGGGACTAGAATCCTCAATTGAGACAACTACTTTAGTACTAGATAAAAGTAAAATTTCATATAGTTGTACAGAATATTAGTTTCACCCAATTTCCTGAGGCACTTATTGTAGTAAATGAAATAAAGAAGAAATTTGCAGAGACTATTTAAAAAAGACAAAGTATTGGAGATATCATTGAATCAGTATTCATCTTCACTTCACTGCAATTTCTGCGAAAGTGACTAACCGATCATCTTAGATGTACAGTAGCCAATGAAGCAATGGCCCCTTCTGAAGAATCCTTCAGAGACAGTTCGTCGCCGTCGAGGTTTTCGTCGCGACTCCCGTTAATAGGGATGAGTGTCGTCAAGAAGCTAGTCATGGCATCCAGTTCTACTACTTTGTAGCGCGTCGTGTTTCATCGTGGCGTATTACCACTGCTCAGCACAAGTGTGTTGCCATGTTATGAGGGAACACGACCTAGAACCACACCGCCATGCGCCGTGTTTCATCGTGGCGTAATACCGCTGCTATGCACAGTGCGTTGCCACATTAAGAGGAAACTCGGTATAATTCATATTCAGAGCATCTCAATTCAGACTACAGATTTAGACTATACCGATTATGACATTCTCAACGCATTCAGTTTGCTTCGTTCATGAGGCATTTCGTCGACGTCGTTAGTTCGCCGTGACTCCCTATTGCAGGGATGAGTGTTGTCACTAAACTCCAGTGTTGTGTTAATGCACTATTAAGTGCTTAAGGATTTTTTGGACTATGATCACCGTAATACGGGATCATTCAAGTGTTGTGTTAATTCATTGTATAACGCACAACATGTATAGTTTACTAGTACAAACATTTTAATGACATTATGAGTTTCAGCAATTCAGTCTACTATAACTGTTGCTGTTAAACTTGAGTTACCAGCCGGAAGCAGTTGGGAACCAACAGGCCGACCTCAGCCATGAGCAGCTGGAGTCCGTCTCTACAAATCAAGATCTACGCCGCTTATCAGGCCACTAGACTGCCGCAGCGACGAGGTCAACAGGAAAAGAAAGAAGATTTCTAAGTACTTCCCCGTATACACGGGAACCTTTGTGCGAATACCTTGCGTTTCGCATGATTGTAATCTATTCATTTATCCCCTCCTTTGTAGAGGGTTCAATTTCTATTTCTATTTTATCCCCTCCTGTGTAGAGGGTGCAATTCAAATCCTGTACTTTTGGTTATTCTATAACCGTTCAAATAATAACAGGTATTTTTTGATGTAAATTTGTTGATTATTGGGGGGCAGTTTTCACAAAAACTTGTGAAACGGCAGGGCTTTTTTTATGTGCAGACTTTCCCGTCGCACCTCATCTTTTGTAATCACATTTAGTAATTCTGCTTAAGTGTAAAGACGGAACGGGACCTTCATGTGAAGTGCTTCTATTTCGTATGTATTTATATGTTATCATAACTCTGTTGAATTATAATTCACAGAGCTTTATCCGCTCACAACGGATAAATTCACCTTTTGCTGTATTCAATAAGTATGTAATTCAGTATCACTAGATTGTAAGAAATATGTGTATTCAATAAATGTGAATGTTATTTGAATCAAGGTGATTCCGTAAAAAGAATCTTAATAATCTCTTAATCTTTGCAGCTAGTTGCAATATACTAGCAACCCCCTACCTATGTCCTTTGTTGTGTAAACGTCTGGTTATTCGTTTATAACATAGGATATAAGTATTTTTGGGAAAGTGACTAACCGATCATCTTAGATGTACAGTAGCCAATGAAGCAATGGCCCCCTCATAACCAGCCACGAATTAACTGGCCCAACCGGGGAACAGTTTCTCATTTCTACATACACACATACATTAAGTATTCAAGATATATTAAGTATTCAAAGTTTATATGAATTGGTAAAGTTTAACATTTTCGGAGTCGTTCCCGTATGTATAAATATATATAAATAATTCGAGATGCAATGACGCTTCCCTTCGTCGTTCATGCAGGAAATCCTGGGGAAATTGAAGCACCATTTGCACTAAAACAAATTTTTCTCGGGAATTTGTAATCAACCGACGAAACGGGGCCAGAGTGTAGTTCCTAATCGGTGGTTAAGAGGTGTTCTAGTCTACGTTCAAGTGATTAGAAGAAACCAAAGATCCCCATTAAGATGTCATTGCATTATTTCCAGTATTATAAATTATTCAGCATTTTTTCTTTTTTTAAAAAACTGGATGAATAATAATATTGGAAATAATATTACTAATACTAATAATAATAACGATAATTTATTCAGCAGACATCCAGTTTCATTATTCAAAAGATTTCGATCCACAGCATTGAAGAAACGTTCTTCCAAGTCGACTATTCGTCTGGGTCGCACCCACCTGATGTCCGGCATCGGAACTCTGAAGGATTAACCTTCACACAGATTCTGATGCAGATGAGCGAACATTTCATTCAGTTTCATTCAATGTTGAGGAGTTAAAAAATAAAACTGGATATTAACTGGATAAATAATAATAACAATAATAATAATAATTTCCAGAATTATTATTAATCCAGAATTAAGCAAAACGAAAAGTTAGAAAATACTGAATAAATAAAAATACTAAATAAATAATAATACTGTTCTCTGTCTTTGGTCCTTGCTTTGCCGTTATGTCTCTTTATCACATAAGGGCGTCATTTGGGACTTATCTTTCTCATGTTATTCTGATTCCTATTTATGTTTTCTATCTCCCCTTCACGTTTGTACATGAAGTTCAGAATCATCCTGTATTTTAGACCGTCAGTCGGACGTACTACATAATATTTCGCGAATAACCTCCGCAATAAAAAAAGAACATGCATGTGAACAAATCAACCACTTCCGTTTCCAAAGGAAATGTATGATTAACAAACGATTGTCATTGATATCATAACAATTTCGTTTCAACACCACGGAAGGTACCCATAAATTGAATTTAGTACTTTTCACTTTGTAACAATGTATATCTTTAGAATACATGCAAGTGTAGGAACACATTCCTACATATACAGCGAAACACATACCACAATACGTATGATGAACTTCCTCATGTAATTGACACACATGAAGCCACCAAAGCAGAGCGCCATGTTGTTTGCTCGTCGTCAAGACGACATACCACTCTTCGCAAAAGAGAGACTCAACATGCGACGCCAGAGAATCTCCACATTGTAAACATTAGAAGATTCCGTGCAACAAAGAGACGCCTCAATTGCGATTCCATGCAACAAAGAAACGCCTCAATTACATACAGAAATGCTTCGAAATCCTCGAGAAAGTTTCGTAATACTCGAGAATCTTCGCGAACTCAGCCCAGTTTGTTAAGAACCTTCGAGAGAATCTCAATAGACGAATCTCGACATAGTGTTACGTCTCCCTCACCGTCTACTGTTAAAAGTTAGCTTATACCTACCGTAGCAACAAACTTTCAGTACGACGGGCCTTCTTGCTAAGATCACATCGCCATCCGATAACCTCTAACAAGAAGCCCAGCTCTGCGACATAATTCTATGTCCGAAGACCTGTGAACCGTCTCCAAAGCTCGAGCGCCGACGAAATAACTCTAAGTTCAAATTGTGCCTGGATTATCAACACGCTGAAATATTTCTATGTCCGAAATCTGTGATTGAATCTCTTCCAATCTACGAGCGTCAAAATAATTCTATGTTCAACAAACGTCCAAGAGAGCAGATTTCAACTTCAAAATATCAGACGTCTCCATCTAGTGAGCCGAAGGATTAACTCGTCATCCAGCGGATTTCAATTTCGAAGTATGAGACGTCTCCATCTGGTAGACGGGAAGATTAACTTTGCCTCCAAAGCGTGACGCCCTCACACCGTCAGTCCTAGAACTTACTCCACAATCCCAAGGCACAGTACGACATCCTGCGAGACTAATCCGAACTTCGACCAGCAGAGCCGTCACGTGCCAGAACATCGTACTCTATCAGCTAGTTACAACAGGACATCACTAGCGGTGCCATCTAGCGACAAAGAAGAAAACCTTTTTAACTTCCACAACCAACTTGCCTAAAGTCGTGAGTTAAACGAAGGAGGCATCATTTTACAGAGTTTTCAACGCCTGTCATTTGTCGTTTGGTGTTATTTATTGTTTATCATTTGACGACTTGTTTACATAATAAACCTGGTCCTATTCAAACTTGTAAGTATTTATTTTGGAAAGGAAGGAACCTTATCGCGAAGCAAGCCTCCGTGCTGGGACTTGCGAAGCAATAAAAAAACCTTCCCCGACACAAGGTTAGTTCTTATACGATGATGTTGATTTCAATAAAGATTCCGCTGCTCTAGTGGTTCAGGTGTTACCGTTTTTGCTCATCACCAAGTCATTCCAGGTTCGATTTCAGTTGGAGCTAGAAAAACTGTAGCTTTTCATATAAATGAACCAGTTTATATGGCTGTAACACCTAAAACCTGAGCAACGTTTTCCTATCCACCTCCCACTGTTTCCTGTATCAATTACTATTATTAACACCTCAATGTAGGCCAAGTTGGTAACCACAGAAAACCAGCCCATATACTAAAAGTAGGCTACCACTAATTTCCTACCTCCTTTCGCTGCATATATATGATCTTCAATAGTACGCTTCATTTCCCATTTACAAATGCTCCTTCGCCGAATGTTTAGTAATGACACATTTTCAGTAACATTGACGTATAGAATTTGCTCCTTGACGTAACAAGGAACTTGATAAGTCGGAGTTTATCCGCACCAACACGTAAAAAAGAAAGAATCGAGCAAAGAGACAGGAATCACTCTTTGTCAAGGAGGCCCATATTATTCAGAAATAGTTTCGTTTAATTTGCTGAAAACCTCGAATTAATCGACGAGACGGGTAACCGGTCAGAATTTAGAACCTAACCAAATCCAGTAAGGTGTGTTAGTTGACATGCGGGATACAAATTGCCTCATTAGGAGATCATTGCCTTTACTATACAGAAAGCGAAATAATAATTAACATATTTATATTGTACATTTTGTTCAATACCATTCATATCCATTGCGATTCAAATATCCCGGTACTAGCCTCGTGAACAGACAGTGAAGGCTCGGCGCCAAGAATTTAGGATGGTTTCACCATGAACAAAAATTATAAACGATACACAAATGAGAGTATAATGTAACGGTATAATAATTAAATTCACTTACAATTCTAACACGTCTCAAATTGTGAATTGCGTACAAATACGATATTTTATATCACTCTTTTGGTACACTTGTTCGTTAAAGTCGAGAAATAATCTACTAAATAATGTTTAATGCAATCTATTGGGACCTTTTTACGAAATTAAAATTTTATTAACGTTGCTTTTCATTACTACACATACGCTCGACTAGCTTCAACAGAATCATCGGGTAGCACATACAAGAGACAGCAACAGAAGTGGAAAGACCACCTTTATGAACAATCCTTTCTTCTTCAATCGTTCCATGAAAAAGTACCTCGCGCTACAATCTCTCCCCTTTTTAAACTTTAGTCTGATTACTTTTTATCGTTGTGGTTTCAGATTCCTTTCGCACACATGAGTTATGACTCCATGAGCTATGTCATCATTTCTGGTACACATAATTTACTTATTGTATTCACAAGCGATAAAATGCGTATAACAAGATAGTTATGTCTCATATCATTGCTCAGTCCATTCGATGGCTCAAGGCAAGCGTGTTTGCGACCACCCAGTATCTCCTGGTTTATATACCGGAGGAGCTTAGGAAAGAAATGGTTGTCTATCACTGCGAAGTCCCAGTTCATTTAGTTTTGACTATTAAAAAGCGAACACTTCACCATTCTCCTCTGTCTAGCGAAACCGACAGGTTGGAATCCTAGGCAGCGCGCTTCTCCCGGCGAAAGCGTGTCAAAGTTATTAAAGTCGTTAGCGATCTTAATAACCAGAAATGGAGCAGGCGCAGAAGGAGGCGAAGGGTATCACCTCCCCAGGGAATACGCCTACGCAGTCATCCCCTCGGCAGGTGCGCCCAAAGCCAACGGCCGGGTCAGAGCCATATGGGTTTGGCCAGATGAGCCCTTCTGACGCTCGAGTCATTGTGGAGGCGTGGGCTGCAGNGGTTTGGCCAGATGAGCCCTTCTGACGCTCGAGTCATTGTGGAGGCGTGGGCTGCAGCAGAAAGACTGGTTGAAATTTAGGGGACCCCGAAGACTTCTCAGAACGTCAAGCGGGCAAAGGTTGGCAGAGGGCAACTCTCACGGCAGAACCTCGGATGAGGGACAGGCGAAATCCGGGTGTCGGGCTGTGCTTTAGCCATCCAACTCCGGGCCTTCCTCCGAAGCCAGTGATGGCGAGACACTTCCTGGGAGTGCTTCAACATTGCTGGCGGTAGAGGGGGCCATGGAAACAACCGTGACGGCCACCCACAAAAAGGGGAATGCCGAGTCAGGTGGAAAATCCGACCTCGGTAAGCGGGCAACCGTCGAGGGAAGCACCCCGTCAGAGAGAGATGCTCCGCATCTCGCAAGGCTGGCAAAATGTATCTAAATATGACGTAGCGAAATTTTTTATAGAGATCATAAGCACACATGGAGATATATTTTCTCGTGCATAGAGAACTTAGTTTCTTCCAGAAATGGGAATTCAGTAATTTATCTCAATAATCGAAAAGCGGTTTGGAAATCTATAAATGGCCGGACTGAAAAAACGAATACATATAGAGAGAATTATCCAAAACGTTCGGCAGGGTTCAATTAAAAAAAAGAAGTAAAGTGTCAATTTGGATGTAAGGTCAGGATTGGAAAAAACAACAAAAAACTCGTATAGAGAAGAGGGGCAGAACCGTGATTGCGGGTATCGTCCGATCTGATCGGCAAGAGATGCTATCAACCACTTAGTCTGTGAATTTGTGGGTCATACTCCGTTGTGCAAATCATTATTTTTACTACTGTTGATAACGGAACAAAAAGTAGACGCAACGTTGACACATTTCTCAATACGTATAGCTTTTGCACGTATCCTAATATCACATCCAGTTTTTGCACGTCATTTGTCTGCACACTTCAAANGTTTTTGCACGTCATTGGTCTGCACACTTCGAGATAGGAGTTAGTTAGAATTTCATTTACAAATTTTCTGCCGCGGATGAAGGTATTTGAAGCGATTGAAATGAATAAAATATTTTAGAATACATGATGCGCATTATCACGAAGATAATTTCGTTGTGACTAAGGTAAATATAAATTTACATGTGGAAGACTATAAAATCAACGAATCTCGTGATGCAAGCAAAGGACCGTCCCATCAGTTCCTATAAAATGTTTTAAGGCAGAAGAAAATTTATCATACGTTAAAAACGTCCTGAATGAAACGGGAAACATAGCAGGTACCTGTCTCGTTTAATAACTTCCGACAGAAACGGCCATGCCGTATCAACACGTGTCCGTAGATGCAATCATAATTATTCTGTTGGAAAATGCAGAAAAGAGTCATTAATTGAATTCAGTTTTTGTTCATTTACTCCTCATATACGTGTCTGCAAAATGTATGGAGCAGAAGTGAGTGAACCATGGCGTTGATTTCTATCAAGTTTCTGCTGATTTCCTTAGTTTGTATCTTCTGTTCAAAGGGGCAGGAACAAGAAGATTTATACATGAATGCAGAAAAACACGAGGTAATATCTTCTCAAGTTGAGAACATTGGTGGATCGAGACCGTAGTCAAGTAGGTCTGAGGGCAAACAGGCGAGGGATCTGATTATTATTTCAGTTCGAAATTTTTGGTTTTAAAAACGAAATTATATTTCAAAGGAAATACATTAACTCATCAAATAAGTAACCAAGAATAACAAAATTTTTAAATAGTAGAAAAATTTGCTAATTGTTTAAAATGGGAAAATATTCATCTACCTGTTAAACGATCTGGTGCAATTTAGGGAGAGTCAGCTGTACCCCTCTTGGCCTCCACCCATAGATGGAAACCATTCAAGTCCACAGAGACAAAAGGGGTTATTTCTTAAACGAAAGATGCCATTTTGCGAGAGTTACAGGATGAGAAAAAAAAATCAAAATCTGCTTTCGAATACTTTTTAAATGAAACCTGAAAAAACATACGAATTTTTCAAACAGTATCACGGGAGTAAAAATGTTTAATGACTAATTATAAACGTTGGCCAGTTAAGTTACAAATAGTATTTATTATTTTTTTATGTTTTAGCGTCACAAGCCTTTTTATATTTAATATGGTTTACAAGTAATAATAAGTCAATCTTTTTTATTGTTTCGACGTCAAATTTTTTAATTTAATATTTTTATACTAATTAATTGATATAGTTTGAACACTTACTTCAAAAACATTAATTTTAGTTCTTTGTAATATGTATTTTTTTATTTAATTGTATTTTCTTATATTCTGCCAGCCTATAAGATCTGTCCATTTGCAGTAATATATTATTGTAATACTGTTGCACTTATGANTATTCTGCCAGCCCATAAGATCTGTCCATTTGCAGTAATATATTATTGTAATACTGTTGCACTTATGAGAAGTTTTATGTACTTATTATTTATTGATTAATATATAAATGTATATTTTCGAAAGGAATTTATCAAGGATTTCCACATGTTCGTAAAGCATCCGTGTATGAACAATGTTACTGACGAAGAAAAAGAATAAACATTTATTACGAGGTTTAAGGAATACAACACTCTCCCTGACATGTTTGCTGTGAGGGCCTTCGTTGTCTTTTGATATGATACAAGTTACATGTTAATTTTTTATCTTTCTCAACATTCAAAAATCTCTTTTGTTAATAAATATTATTTTGTTCCGTTAGTTAACGTAAAACTTCCTGAAATATTCTAATGTTTGCTATTTTTCACAAAGTGTACCAACTTTAACAGCAGGTTTTACTTGTTTTGTTTGGAAGATTAGTACGTTTGCGATTCTATAAATCTGATTTTACTAAGTTTGTGAGAATGTAAAATATTCAACTTATTCAGATGCATTAAATTTTCCAATAAAGAAGGAAGAGATAAACAACGTTTAATTTACCACAAAATGTGTATTAATTCTTGTTTGGTTGATTTTAGAAATATATGGAATACGCCGAAGACTACTGTGTATTTGAAACTGACATAAAGGAAAGTAAGTAAATAAAATTATTTGTATCATTTTTGCACTATCATTGAATTTATCTCTTTAAAATATTGGCATACAAACTGAATAGAATCCGACCAATTAATAACTGTACATTGTTTTCTAACGAATTGTTTTCTAAAGATTTACTCTTCTAGTTGATCAATACATCACAAGAATTTTTAATTTTCCTTCTTAGCTTTAGATGAACCTTCAACATTACGAATGTATCCGGGGAAATGTTGTGTAAAAATTGTAGTTAAAGGAGATTCATGTAAACGTTTCTTTTTGACTTGCAGTTTGTTTGACCCCCGGGGCATATTCATATCAAAGACATGTTACTTAACTTTGATAAAGTTTACCATAATAAAAAGCAGAACATGGACGCAAACGCATTGCGTTTATTAGTTTATTGTAAATTTGTGGCATAAATTATTTTATTTACCTGAACGTGGTCATAGGCATTCTGTAACGGCTCTCTTGACTATATTTTTTTTTGTCGACCTGTCTTGATGTTGGTACAGAACTTGCAGTAAATGTAGTCTATGCTTTTACATCGCTATCATTCGTAAGAGGAATAACATTTGTACCTCGCGTAATGTTCGTAGGACTTTGGAATTCCTTATGACGTAAATCCATCGCCGATCTCAGGGACCAATTTATTTCACGTGCAGTTGTGACGCAATTCTGTTTTCCATCGAGTGTGTGGGATGAACATTACTTTGTGTTTTAGTTAGTTACGTTATTAACTTGTATCTCCTTATAGTAAATAATCTTTTTCAGACAACGGTGGAGTCTCTTTATCTCATGGAAGCAAATGCATATCACCTCAGAACAAGTTTTAAAAAATTCTAAATTAAATTTTTTGAATGTCCGGTGACGTATTGATTAAAATTTGTAAAAATAGTATCAAAGTTTTTTAACAAATAAATGCAATCTCCCATCACTTTCGTGACTTCAAAATCCGTCTTTTATTTGCAAGTAAAACTTCTTCATAACATGCAATGTATTTTGAATTAAGACATGATTTTCATGTTGAAATCACCGCGAAAACACGTTACTTTGCTTATTTATACAAATTTCAGATACTTTAGTGTTTTAATTTAATCTGCGCTATTGCCACTTTATATCGTCTGTACAACACGATTCGCATTTTTTCGCTAGTGTTTCAGAATATGAACTAAGAGTTTTCATGGCTGAAGGTAATGTTTTCTCTGTTTTTTGTGACAGATGAACGAAAAAATGGAATTCTGGAAAGTTCCGAGATCATGGTGGAACAATGGAAAGAAATATGAGAAGTTAAAAACACGTTGTAAATATAAAGGTGTGTTCATATATTTAAAAAACGACATCCACAAACAACATGACGAACCCACAAATACATAAGTAAAAAATTTTCCTATCGAAACTTTACTTAGTATTATAGAGCAAATAAGTAAATAACACCAATTAATTGTGTATTTAAACTATTCTAAATTTGTAACCATTTGTGGAATTACTAAATGCAGCATCTATTAAAGTAATAAACATCGAATTTAATGTTGTTTAATAGTTACTATTTATCAGCAGTACTTTTAGAATGGTTTGATAATAATAGATACTTTTGAAACAAAATTTTTGTGTTTATTTAATACTAATTTTTTTGTGATAAGTTAATTTTATAACCGAACCATTCGTTTGTGCCATAGAACCTTAGTTTGGTATTGAAGGGGTATTCCCTTGCTTGCTTACCGACAGTAAATTATTTTATTGTCCTTTCGCATTTTAGCAATAAATTTATTATTTATATCAATTTGGAAATGTAATACTTGTATCTCCTTTTTAGTGATGGCCTATACATTCAAGCACCGAGGAAAGGTGCTATTGCTGTGTTTGAAAGGCGTCGAGAGAAATAAGTGTAAAACTTCAACAAAATAAAGTACTTGATAATTAAATTGTTGTATTTTTGAAAAGCATGAAAGGCTTTCTGCGATGAATAAAAAGTGCCTTTGTGTTTCAATTGAATCACGTTTGTAGTTCTAGTTCATGAATAAATAGTATACTGTCATAACGTAAATGAATAAACAACATTACCACATCCTTCCTTCTATTCATCTCTCGAAAAATAGAGTTTTCACTAACCAGTGCAGCAATAAATTTTGCAAAATTATTTTCAGAGTTGCGTATTTGCGAGGTAATTATGTATCTGACTACTCAAACGTTAACCTATCTCTAATCTATCATTTATTTCTACAGATCGTTACACAAGTTTGTCATTCTTTGGTCTAAAACGAATACGATATTTAACTATCGAAGATAACATATTTTCAAATTTACATCAAGAAACGACACTATTTCACTCATTGAAATAAAAAGTGGTCGGATGTATCTTGACTATGCTAGTATACTGAAATCTCTAAAATTGCTCTTTAATTGTGTTTTGTCGCATAAAAATGGGAGACGGGACCGAGATTCGGACTTGTTACATTGAAAATAACAACGCTATCCCGCGCGCCGCGAGATCCACAGTTTTTGAGGTGGTCTCAAAGGAACTAGAATTTTCTTTCCTTCCTTCTTTCTTTTTCATATTTTTTCTATTTTCTTTATTTCGTTCTTTCGTTCTTTCGTTATTTCTCTCTTGTTTTCTTTCCTGAACACTTATATAAATTCAAGGACCATAATTATAAATCAATCTTCTTCACAGAGACAGAATTCATTTGATACACATATAATAATTATAATTCATCCTTTATTTAAAATGTTAGCACCGATATTCAGTATTAATTATTGATTTCAATACCAGGGGACGAACTTGGTAATTTAGATGCATTCTTTACGAGTATATAACTTTTTACGAACCAACATGGATATTTATATTTGTGAAGATAAACGTATTAATTAGACATTAAGCATAATATTTCCAGTAAATTAAATTAGCAGCGACGCAGTTGACAAGATACATAGAAATTTGAATATGAAGTTTTTTTAACTGGTTGGTCTCAGCATTTCAGATTCAGGGACATATGTTAAGAACTTTCTGTTTTAAATCTAGAAATCTCCTCTAATTAACATAATATTTTACCATCAATACAATAAAGAATATTTTCTGAAGGCGTTGAACATTTTTATGAAGTTATACGAATGAGGTGTTTCATTGGAATATTTATGTGATTTATGCGGGTTATTTAAATGGCGTTCTACTTTTTGATGCCTCTTAATTTTCAAATTTAGATCGCAGAAGTGTTCACCCCTAACAGACCACGAAGACGTGAATGGCACGTCACTTTTTTAAACAAATATAACGTAGAGTTAAAGTAGCTTTTATATTAGGTGGTCTAATGGTAGAGCAGAAACAACGAATGCTTTTTAGCTTTTAGTCATGCACTTTTCAAAGTATTTACAGCAAGTAATACTTATAAAGGCAAAAAGTTCGCATTTATGTGATCTCAATGCGACATGCCATGGAATGGAGTATGGTGGATATTATAGTATTGTGTATCTGAATGATGAATAATGCAGAAAAATCGCTATTGGTCCACGATACAATGTGGGTTACATTGTAAGGATTCAATCACATATATTCGCTAGTCGAGTAATACGTTTACAAAATATTTAGGTTTAAGCTTATGTATTTTGAGAATTCTCTTAAGTCAAGTCAAACTGTCTTCTTGAAGGTCAAAAAAGTGACAATGGCATAAAGAAATAAAAGGATATTTGCATCAATTAAGATGTGTTGTTTGTTGTAGATCCAGTGTTTTTCGATGATTTTATATTATTTGCACTTTTTGCTAAATAGCAAGGTATGTAACAATAATATTAGACTACGATCGAACAATTTTGAAAAAAGAAAAGAAAAAAAACAAAGAATATCAAAACACTCTTACAAATAGGAAAGCACTGATCTATTCATAAGAGGTATTAATTCGAAAACAATATTTAGACACATTGAACTTATAAAACCCTATTCTCAAACTCAATAATGTTACTAAATGTAATTTTGATCTGAGCATACACAATTAAAAACCTCATTTCTTTGATTTTAATTTCAGAATTTTTTGCTAGATTCATGCTGGTCACCAAAGATGAAACTTTCGTCATTTAATTCAGTAGGATATCTTATTCTATAACCTGAAATAATCCAAATTTAGAATGCATCAATCGAGAAGAGAAACATAATTATGGAGAGATTTCGCAATGACAAATTTACTATCCGTCATTTGTTATATTTGTTTAGAAATATTATGTTTTAACACTTTCAATGTTAGATCCCACTCTAAACCATATACTTTATTAATTTTCGGTCATAGTGTTAAAAAACATTTTTTAAATTATAATTAGCTTGATATTAGTAAATATTTGGGTTGGTTGTCCTTGTAGGTTTCATTCAAAGGCACACATGGGGACTAATACAAACCATTATACCAAATTTAAATGTATCTAGGGAATTGGAAGAGACACAATTTAATGTGTGAATAAAGTACAGTTACGCGGGACTATTGTATAAATCAAACTTAATAATTGAGGAAGCTAACTATTGTATAAATCAAACTTAATAATTGTATTAAAATAATAAAGATCTTATAAAACGGTGCCCAATTTCGATTTTCTTAGCATTGTATGTTTCGATTTTTTCAACACGTTAAACAAAAATTAGAGTAATGCGAAGACGTTCGAATATACTAGATGATATGGATGATATGAACTGCGTTAACTTGTTATCTTCTTACATCCCAACAAAGTTGGTGCGATGACGTGTTATGCGATGTTGCCAAATAACACATTTATATTTTCTCAGCATTGAGAGAGTTTTGATGAAGATATCGTTTTTATCACCTCTAATGCAGACATTCTCAGTTGATTTATAATTGAATTCGCTTTCAAAAACCTTTTCGTTCCAAAAACCAAAAAGTTCGTAAAGTATAACCTTGTATCTGGAATGCTGAGACCAACTAATTAAAATAACTTCATATTTAAATTTGTATGTATCTTGTCAACTGCGACGCTGCTAATTTTATTTACTTGTAATATTATGTTAAATGTCTAATAAATACGTGTATCTTTACAAATATAAATATACAAGTTGGTTCGTAAAATGGTATATACTCGTAAAGAAGTAACTTAGTCAATCTGTGTTAAATTATTCTCAATTTTGCTTAAACATCTTACAAAAATTAATTTGTGTTCTTGTTATATTTATTGATCTCTAAAAAATTTTTCTTTGTAATATTACTTTCTGAGCATGTTGTTTTATGTTACAATATATCTGGTCAAGGACTATATCTGGAATCAACTTATTTCTAGTAAATGTAATTTATTTTTTCTTTATTAACATTGTTAGATTAAACCTTTAGTGTTTTACATTAATGTTTTATACAATTGTATTCTATAATACTTGAATTCCGATTGACATATAGGAGTTGCAAATTATGTAAACTTGCGTTAGATAATAGACATCAGATCATATCAATGAGCTTTGAGTTCTTTACGCCACTGTACAAAGTTCAGAAATATTGGGAATATTTATATGTAATTCCTGGTTCGAAATAAAAAATGTCCACACAATATCTTTTGATGATATCCAAATTCTATGACAAAAACAATGTTTTGTTACAGTAAAGAAGCAGATATTAGAACGGAGAAGTTCAATTTGTTTTATATTCCCTGGGACGGGGTAGTGAGACAACAACTTCAGATGAAATTTTAATATAGAGAAAAATAAAGTTTATTGAATGTAAGAACATGATATATATATATGTCCTCCACACTCTCTACTCTCTACTACTATCCTCTCTCTCTCTATATATATGTTTTATAACCCCGACGTCATGACCTCGTAACCCGATCTCGCTCACCAATTCCAACATGCTTGGTTGTGCACACCTCAGGTGGCATCATGACATATAGTTACGATTTTAAAATATACTTTCCGAAAGAACTTAAGACGATAATTACGCAAGTAAAATTTTTGTGTTTTATTGAATACAAATTTTTTATTTTTATATATTAATTTTAAAATGTAAGATTATATCTCGTCCTTCAGAAACTGTCTATACAATGGAACATCGTGTATACT
>NNCF01129776.1:156646-176919 GCA_002313205.1 Laupala kohalensis | reverse complement strand
AGTTAGAGTTACTAGAAGGAGGTGGATAGAGGAAGGAGGGTTCGCTTTTCAGAAGTACAGCTATATGAACTGAGACATTAATAATGAATAGCTACAAATTTTTCTGGAATATAACCCGGGATGACTTGGTGAAGAGCAAGAACGCTTCTACTTGAGTTACCAGAGGGGCAAGCTATTGTGGAACAATCTATTTTGTATTTGAGGTTTTGACAATCTCACAACACTACACTTTCCCCTTTTCATAGTCCTTCGCAGGGCAATATTTCCATGAACGTCACAAAATAAAGCAGCTTCCGGGGCTGTGGGAGAAGGTCGGTGACTTCTTCAAACAATCTTCACTGTTATGGGTGTTCGCATGTCATCCATTTTGAGGCGTTCGGCCGCTGTTTCAAGCAAAAACCGCCAACTCGACCTCCCAAAATCTCAGTGATTAGGACAGAGAGTCGGTCAATAATATCCGGGGTGAGTCTACTGTTGACAGCAGGCGAGCGGGTACAGCCCCCAGGACTACTACGGGAAAATTGGATAATTAAATTTTTTATAGTCATAATTGGTTTCAGCACCCCAAAATACATAGGGGTAGTAGGGTCTAATTTCTGGGTTTTATTTTTTTTGTTCCTGTGTAATTAGGGGGCAGGACATCCGAACTCCATTTCTGCTTCCATTACGTGACATTGTTTTTCGCAATAAATTCACAGCTTTTCAAACAAATCGTGTGTTGAGAAAATGCATTTAAATAACCAATTAGATTTAATGAATAAAAATGAAACCTCTACTGATTGAAGGGACAGGAGGAAATGTTCCCTCCGGGGTCCCCGCTATTTCTCCCGATTCGTCTGACGGGGGTGCGATGTCTGGAGTCACAAGTGTCGTCACCTCGAGAGGTCTACACTCCACTACACCCCCCAACACCCCCTTGCCCACTCCCATCACTCCTGGAGGCAACATCCTTGGTGAGGGCACTTTGTATTGTGTAAACATCTTATAGTGCTGTGACAACTTTTGGTCAGGTGAAAATGGCGACGATCCGGGAATCGAACTCAGGACTCCTGCTTCGATCGCTGGGGTCCCGGGTTCGATTCCCGGCTCGTCGCCATTTTCACCTGACCAAAAGTTGTCACATATCTTCTCCACGTGTAGAGAGGGTAAACGAAAGAAAAATATGCATCTAAGAAAAGTAATGACGGAGGAGTCGAAAGATCACGTGAAAGTCGAGGAGCCAAAGACTTCCTCTCGCAGTAGACACGTGGGTGTTTTCTCGTGTCATTACAATCGTAGTGAGTTAAGGTTCGAATGCTGCCGCCTACATTAGCCAATCCGAAAAACCGACATTAATTGATATGGTAACTGTGACGGATCTCTAACCTTTGGCCGGAAGAACAGTAGTTAGCTTTTCAACGGTTTAAGAGCAGCCTTTGTGTGGGTGCCGTGGCATTCGCAACAGACTCATGACAACATCGCACTTTCGCCCCATTGCTGTTCCAACATCTCGTTACTCTTCTTTCGTTGCGAGGATAGTAACTCTACATGACTACACGTTCGTAATTCGTGCGACTACTTTCGGTTGACGGGTGATAACTGATTGACGCTTTGAAAGACGGGGGGTAAGGGTCAAGCAATGCTTCCCTTAGATAGTTGGCCTTAATTTAGTGTGGTGATCGGAAGACAAAGACTTATTATTTAACGGCCACAGTGGACCTTCTGTAAGTCAGGACGCATTTTTTTTACAGCTCCACCATTCTTGGTCGTAATTATTTCGAAGGTGTGTATCACACGAAACAGTCTGTAAAATGAACGTGAAAAAAAGGGATTAATTTAATTTGTTTGAATTCGAAATGTATTTTTATTTCCTCTCTGTAATCATAAATTTGGATACACAATCTCAAGAGTCCCAACAATATTCTTTATAATAGTTAACACTTTTTCCGTCATAGAGATCCAAAAAAATATTCGTGGTGTCACCTGAGAATTTAGAAGGTTCGTTTGTGATTTTCCTACGATTACTTCCTACTATCTATTGCGTATAATGAATACTGAATATTATCATTTTATACATGAGAGCCATTTTATACATGAGCATTTCCGCGGCCGGAGTCAGAGAGCGGCTTGGCTGTCCGGGAATGACCGCGTTGAGATGTTGAATACCAACCATATCCTGAAGAAGGCCACTGCAAGAAGGTCGAAAGGTCGATATTCAACACCTCAAGGGGGTCATTCCCGGACAGCCAAGACACATCATTCTTCGTATGTTTTGTACATTACGATTCAGAAAGTATAGTTGAACAAAGAATATCCCAAGAAATTCATGGGGGCAAAGAACGGGTAGAGTTGGCGCGATTTCAGTTGTCGTAGCCGGAAGGTTTCGACTACTATCTTTTTGTGAACATCATTTCACTAACAAACATAACTAAAAACATCGTCACTTTCTTCACGTCGAAGCTCGGCGGCTGAAGTTGTTCACCCGTCCACCCACCCGAGGTCACGTGAAACCCGACATTTGCCTCGAACTCTTTTCAAGTGACGCTGGGACTATTTCTTGCAGACGCGTTGTTTTATTTTCTTGAACATATGAATCATAATATGGAAATAAAAATAAAAATCAAAAGTCAAACTAACCCTGAACAGACCCCGAAGGTGTTCAAGGGGTTCGCGGAGGGTAGAGCTCTGCAATAACTTGATCTCGGCACTAGGAGGAGGAGATGTGGTCAGAATCTCGCTCCGACCGGTTTGACCCCAGGATAGATACTGGTACTCATTTTACAACAGGTTGAGTAGGACTGGGAGTCAGTCTGGAGGAAATAATAATTCAAAACTTAAAATTTCTTTTGAAAAAGGGGCGGTTTGATGACATATTGCCAACCTCTGGATGAAACTTGGGCGATCGTCATCGCATAGGGCAGCCTTCCGAGAATTAAATTCGTAACTTCTAGATTTTTGCGGAAATACCGACCTTAGACCCAGAATAGTTCAGAAGGTCGCCCTCGGAGTGTGAGCTTATTTTACGATAATATTTCTTATAACGTTGTGAGTGTGACAAAAGCGATGTCTTTTCGGTGGATAGTGCGCATTAAGATGAATAGTAGAACGCTCCGCCAACAAAGCTTGCGACAAATATACTCGGTTAGTAAATAATAATTATTTGGCAAAGGCATGTATTTGAGCTGTGTCCAAGGAGGATGATTCATATATCGATTAAGAACAATGTGTCCCTTGTCGACAGGGTTCGCGCCGCCAATCCTGCCCTCGTCTTTCACCATCCCTGGCGTGACGAACGCGTCAGGGGTGTCCAAAGTGAAGACGCGCCACAAGCAACGACGGGCGTCGCAGTCTCCATTGCGGAATCGCAACACCGGTCGGAATTCCTCACCGGACAACTATCGGAATGAACTGGGCGTACGTACGACCTAGAGGACGACATTATATGCGAATACTGAGAGAGCGGAAGCGAGGGGATACTATATAAATAGCGAACCCTCAAGTGGAAGCGAGACAAAGAATCCCAGGAAAAGAAATATTGAGAATGTTGTATACATCGTACACATTTATTCCATTGTAGTATTTGTAAATGGGAAATGTAGTGTGCTATTGAAGCTTATCTTCATAGAGCGATAGGAGGTAGGAGTTGGGTGGTAGGTCTTTGTTAGTAGGTGGGGTCAGTTAGCTGGGTTTACCAACAACTTGGTCCAGTGGAGGGGTTAGTGGAATTAGTTAGTAATAGTTAGAGTTATTGATACTAGGAGCAGGAGGAGCTTGATAGTGTAAGAAGGGTTTGCCTTGTCACAGCTATATCAACTGGGACATTCATGTATAAATATACAAAGTTTTCTGGTCCCACTGGGTATTTGAACCCGGGAGATCTTGGTGAAGAGCAAGAACACTGTCACCTGAGCCACCAGAGCGGCGATTGATTTGTTTCTCATTAATTCATCTCATAGACCCTTATTTAGAAAATTTCGTATTATTTCACACTTCTTTAGATTTTAGCTAGCGCTTGTAAATGATTTTTTTATTGTGAAAGCTATATGTTTATAAAACGCAATGAGAAATATAACGACAGATAGCATGATTAACTTTGTGATGGTGTAAAACAGTAATTTTTTTTCTTCAAAATGTAAGAACAGTTATATTCAACTGACATGCCATGAATTGTTTTCATAAAATAAGTATTTGTTTACACATTTATTAATTCTGCTTTATATATTATAACTTATGATGCGAGTGATGCCGGGAGAATCAGATAGTACAATATAAGAAAATAAGTCCTAAAAACATAGGAAATACCACCGGAAGCTTGTGTGCTCTTTATATGTGTTCAAACTCTTTCCATACTATTAGGTTAATAATGCAGAATCTCAAAAGAGAGTGAAATATTTTGGTCAATTTTAAGAACATTTGGTGGTAGTATAAATTTCTTCTGTTAAATACTATAGAAAAATCCAGAATAGAACTTAATTACAAATTAATTGATATTTAAGATGTCATCTTTTATTTCTATCATGCTTCAAATTGTTAGGTTGTTTCCATAAATTCTATTAGCGGAATCCAAAAAGTTTCATTGCTAATGCGTAAAAATAAGTCCCAAAATTTTCATTAAAATATAATGTGGAGCCCTAAAATTTATATCAATTCCTCCTCCTCCAAATAATTTACATCCTCATTCCATAAAAAAGGTATGTAAAGAGTTTTATTTTGGGGTCGAAGAACGGATATAGGTGTTCAACAAGTAAAAGACTACAGGTAGAACATATTGGCGCACATAAAGGCGTCGGTGCGTCTCTTGCATAGCTGGTGAGGGGCTGAACTTTGAACATCTGTAGTAATTTGTGCATATATTTCTTCCGTGTACCCTACACGTGGAGAAGATATATGATAACTTTCGGTCAAGTGAAAATGGAGACGAGCCGAGAATCGAGCCCGGGACTCCTGCTTTGATCGCACGGGTGTTAACCACTACACCAACAGTACGCCTTCCACAACTGTACACCATTTCCACCCAGACCTAAACCCCGGAAAACCTGAGACACATCCCTATACAGGAGAAGAATTGCTCAAAATCCTTTGAGTTATATAATGAAGAGATCAAGAAACAACACACCAACTAACAATCGACTAAGGCTTCATACGAGTTTTTGTGTCATTGTGAAATTTTCTTTATATGCGAGTGCAGACAAAAATGTCTTGAATTTTTTAAGGTATTATATAACATTACTTGAAACACATCACAGCGAAGGTTGTGCGAGTTCCGGAACCCCTGGAGTAAAGGAGCGATGCAACCAGTTTATATTGATACACGCGTGTGTGACGGATTGCATAAGCTGGCGCCTGATGCTGTGTTCACGCTGCCCGCGATGCGATGCGATGACGGGTTTTGAGTTTCTACGCGATGCGAAGCGTTGAAGTGTTCAAATTGTAAGCGATGAGATGTCAGCGACTTCATGCAACTATTTGTTCTGGAATTCGTAATAGAAGGTCGTTCATTTTGAATCTCATCACTTTATTTTTTGAGAAAATAAATAGTAGATTGAATAGGCGCCGAGTTCCTGAAATCTTTGAAGAGAAAACAGAGGACGTGGGCGAGTCTCTAAATTTGTATTGCTACCTATGAGAGGATGAAGAGCGGTTTTGGAATTATTACAGAATGAATACAATGACTGTTGACCGTGCTCAATCAGAATACACGGATAGAACGCTAAGGATTTCGGAAAGGCGATAACAGTGGGGAAAAATTTATAATCACAATCAGTTAAGTATACTTCTAACGCATTTTTCGTATTTAGGGACGTATGCTACTGTAACAAAAAAAATGCAATGTAAGCAGTTTAATTATGAAATTTTTGATTTTTTCTTGATGCAGTGTTTTAGAAATTGAAAGCAAAAGTATAAAATGAAGTGCAAAAAGAAAAAAAAATACATTCAATACCCTAGAACCTTCTTTCTTTTGGTAATATTAGTTCTTACACCACCGGACATAAAGGTGCACTATTAATCAACATCTCTAAATTCGTATGAGTAATAAATTCGCTGTCATAAGTGGCAGCGCGAGACGTCGATCTCCACAAATCGCAAACTATACAAATTATATACAAACTATATACAAATTGCGATAAAAACTCACTTTTTGCAAGGTTTCGCTTGCTGCGTGAACAACTCCGCAATGCTGTTAAATAGAATGCCATCTTTTCCTCTTCACGATTGTCGCAGGAGATCATCTATCATCTCTCCGCGTTGCGTCACTGGCAGTGCACACACCTGATAATTCAAAAAATATCGCCTAAACAAAATAAATAACTGCAATCGATTTTTAAAATAATTGATCGAGCTCGCCCTTCTCCTTTGGAGATTGAGTGTACCGAATTTATATGATCTGGGTCTCTCCATCTCTGTGCTACGCGACGGACACATCAGAAGATCGAACACGTATATAAGATCCATGAATTTTTGTGGTACTCTCGGCGAATGAATAGTAAAGAGAGTGGTGTGTAAGGACCACATAAAAGCGAAGAATCCAATGCCTTTGTAGACACGTGAGGGTTTTTACTCGTGGCAGCAGAAACTTTATGAGCTTACGTTCGGATGCTACCATGTACAACAATCGATTCGTAGAATCGGCAATAATTTGTATTCCAATTGTGACTGACAGAGGGTTTATCTCTAAAGTTTGGCTACAAAGAGGCACCTTAAATTAGCTTATCAGCCTTTGAGTGCCTCAGCAGAATGGGTACAACTATGCTAGGCCAACCCCTGCAGTAAACATGTGACAATACCGTGCTCTCTCTCGATTGGTTACATCTCCTTACCATTCTTTCGCCGTGAGGACTATAGATATATTTTGTTGCAGGCAAGCCGACGTCGACGCAAAGCCAGCATTTCGAAACGTCGGCGTAAACGAAGTGTACATGGTAGTGGCGTGGGAGGTGGAAGGGGAGCCAGTTGGAGACGTCCATCTCAAGGCGGTGGGGGCAAAGGAGGCGCGACGCCCCATCAATCACGTGCTATACGTCATTCCCATACCACTGCGCCAGGTGGAGGAAGTAGCGGTCGGAGTATTAGTCCATACCCCATCACCCCGATGAACCGCTCCCCCTCGCGACAACCCACCAACAATGCATCGAGTCTCGGGATGCAAGGGTAAATATGTGACGAAACAACACGTCACGGATTCAAAGTTATACGAGATACAAAAGCATACTTTGACAGTTTAATAGCATACATTCGCAATATACTATACGATTTCCCTATGATGGTCTTGCACCTGGCGACAATAACGTGTCTATCGTCCGGTGAGTATCACTAACTCGCCACAATGCTTGCTCAACAATGGTTTTCATCCACGATCTTCTTAAATACACATAGTTATACTCGCCCACCGTTTGAAGGCGCCTCAGTGCCAAGCGACTGCATGATATAAGACCGAGGTTTAAAACATAATAAATAAACATAAAGGAAACTAAATGTTTTTCTTTACAGCCAATGGTGGACTTAAGTAGGGTTTTCTGGATCAAACCTTTCCCCCGATATCTAAAAAAAACAACATTTCTTGAATTTTGTGAGGAACAAGTATGTGGGGCTATTATGCACATTAGATAATTCAATTTTACATTTACAGAAAATTAAAGTGTCTTATCTTGCACCAAACTTTCCAAATTTTTCATACCCTGGATTTTCTGGAGATTTAAACTTTCCAAAAGAAAAATCCTGGATCTGCCACTGCCTACAGCGTTGGTGTCAAATATTTTTATAACGATTTCAGAAAGAAATTTCATATTTGTGTGCTCCACAAATAACACAAGCTTACTGCTGTCAATAGTTCTAACAGCCAATTCACGTTTATTTCGAAGGAGCCCAAAATTTCAACACACATGCAGCCACAGAGAATATTCGATAGACGAGGACCTCAACTGAGTCAAGTGGACTATTCAGAACGGATTCCTCCAAAGGGGCGCAACGATAGAAGGAAATAGGAAACACTGAAAACTGGATTAGCATGGCGGACGCTAGATTGTGTTGCTTTCAAGGACGTAGCCAGTATTTTTTTGCCCGTCAGAAGGCATCATGAATATGACAATTCATCTTCGCAATAAGTGTGCAGGGACCTTACCCACGCCCCTATAAAAATTTCTAGAGCTGTGAATTTATATTTTCTCAACTCGTGCGGATTGCAAAAAGTTATTTATTTAATGGCTGGAGTGACGGTAAATCGCCATTCATACTTTATTTTCAACTAGATATTACGAATTAATCTAATGTATGCTGGATTCGCGAGTGAATTAGTTAATCTGATATATGATTGATGTATATTATCCGTTTCTTATATTTTATATTTTATTTTGTTTTTAGTAATTTTGAGGGGTGGGCATGTGCCCCTTCCACCTTCGAGACACTCATGACAGGTGGCATTTTTCTACCAAACTTTTCTTGAGATCAGCGGCGAAGTTTCGACATGTTGTGTCTGAGAAAAGCCGCATTTAATTACGTTCTTCCTGGCAGTTACAATTTTGTTTGTAACTCCGCCTTCATTGGGATACCCCTTGCTTTGCATCTGAGATTTCTTTCCTGACATCCCATTCAGTGGCGGATATAGACCGTAATCACGGGGGGAAGGGCTAACCGGGGAGCATTTGTGTTTAAACATTATGATTTTCCAACACCAATTTTATATTACCTTCAAATAAAATGCATGAAATAAATAATAACAATTAAAAATCTGTTATTATTAATAACAAATATATAATAAAGTTATTAACATGGTATTACTTATTTTGTTAATAATGTATTATAAATTTTAACAATTTATTTTAACTTTACATCTCCTTTACGAACCCTCAACCAACAACGGTTTCGTTGATGAATAAACACAGAATTTCACAACCTCGCTAGAAGTATGGCAGAAGAGACTACTAGTCATGGATGTGGTGAAAGGGAGTGGTTCTCCTTCAATACTCAAAAAACCAAAATCAAAGTAAAAATTGAATAAACAGAACAGGTATAAAAGCTACTAAAATTTTTAATCATACATCTAGTCAACTAAAACACAAGCGACGTTTCTCGCCACCCGGTTCCCTCTCTCACCAGCATTAAAGCAAAAATTGCTTAATAGTTAAACAAATATTTATTGCTTAAGTAGATTTATTTATAATAGTAATAATAGTCACAGAGGATTCAGCGTGTCTCTGCGGGTGGAGCGCTGAGTTGCTAGCTGGATGGTCGGGATTTTTCATCACATTTTAACGTCCAGACTGATTCCCAGGCCTTCTCAGCCTGCTGTAAATTGAGTACTGGGTTCAAACCGGTCGGAGCGAAATGCTGACCACATCTCCTCCTTCCAGTGCAGAGGTGAAGTAATTGCGGAGCTCTGCCCTGATTAGTGATAGCTTGACTTTTCCTTAGTCACAAACTGATTTCTTTCTTTTCTTTGTCGAATGTAGTTCGACCCTGCGCCTGGCAAGTCGCTGTAGCCCCAGAAACTCGACGAATATTCGAGGAGAAGTGGGTGTCAGTCGTCGCATGGGAGTCGGGCAAGGGAGGTATGTGGGATAACAATCACTAAGAACATTGAATTTTATATATATATATATATATATATATNGTACCCTACACGTGGAGAAGGTATGTTATAACGTTTGGTCACATGAAAATGGCGACGAGCCGGGAATCGAACCCGGGACTCCTACTTTGATCGCAGGGTGTTAACCATTACTCCACCCGTTCGCCTTCCACAACAGCACACAATTTCCACCCAGACCTACATCCCAGAGAGATGTGTCACAGGTCTTCCGGGTTTTAGGTCTGGGTGAAAATGATGTACAGTTGCGGAAGGTTAATGGGTGGTGTAGTGGGCTACACCCCTGCAATCAAAATGGATGTCTCAGGTTAGATTCCAGGCTCGTCGCCATTTTCAGATCACCAAAAATATCTCAGAAACTCGTACAAATTTCCTAAAGAAATCCTTCACTATTGTTATGGCAATATCATGGTATAATCTTATTCCATGTGTAAGAAGTAGTATTTCGTTTAAAATTTCTAAAAAGAATAAAAACTTCTTTCGATTGTCGTATGAATAAAAAAAATACTAAAAATAAATTCAAATTAGGAATGGATAGAATAAAATAGTGATCATTTGTATAGGGTAAGTCACATTTCTTACATCAATTCTTTAAAAAATGCTTTTAATTTTTTAAATTTCCTTTTCATTCTTTTCATATTCTCATCGGGTTTATCATAGAGCTAAAATGTTTTATTTAATTTCTTTGTAATGATTTTTTATATGTTGTGTGAATAAACATAACATTGTTAGAATTAATAGTTAATTAACTGCGTTTGTTCTTTGTAAGAACATAATGTTGATTTGTTTTGTTTGTTTTATCAAAGATGATTTTCATATTCGTAATTTTATTCAAGTTACTTTTCATCTTCGGTATTTATTTTTTATTTGTGTAATTTTTATTTCAGAAATGTAAATAATTTTATCGTCAAAAAACCAGTAACAAACTGCGTAGGACCACGTGGAGGACAATGAAATAATTTAATAACTGAAGTTAATGTTTTCTTGTTTTACTGTGTAGATTAGGTATATATTTGTGAATGTTTAGGTAGAAGACGCGAACCCCGCAACATGGAGTTTTTATATTATTATTAATCAAACAAAGTAATTAATTCAATGAAGATCGTATGAGCGACCAGACGACATTTTTGAATGTCCTGAATGATGGAATAAATTATTATATATCAACTATAACTATTATCCTATCCTGGGTTTTTCTCCGGTTTTTTTTTGGGTAGAGGCGGATTTTTTATACTGGTTCTCTTGACTCTTGCCTAGGGGCGAGTTTAATGAAACAAGAAATCGTGAATATAGTGTCATTTAAATTCTTGCTGACTACTAAGAATACTAAGAATAATCTATAGTTTCACACTACTAAGAATAATCTATAGTTCGATAATAATTCGTTCATGTAAAATACATTTTTTGTGTTAAATTACAAACATGTTGCTATTCTATTAGTATTATAACTCGCAGCTAACTTTTTATCATATCTAGGAGCATTTGCTGAAATTTTTCAATGTGCCTCTGACTCGGGGCCCTTGATCGGAATTGATGGAATGGTCCCTTTCTTGCTTCCAGAGAGTAACTTAGTTAATTGTCCTCCACGTGGTCATACGCAGCTTTTACTGCTTTTTTGACAATAAATTTATAAATCTGTGAATTATAAATTTACAACTCGTCAAAGAATATTTGGACATTCGCGGGGCTAATATTTGAATGATAAAACCAATGTTTTTAAATGCAATGCAATAAAATTTGAAACAGTAAGGTTTTTTTGAGCAAATACGGGAACCGGTAAACTTTGGATTGAAAAAGTTTTTTGTGAGTCTTCGGATAGATTGTTTAAAACTGTGACCCCAGAAATCCTCTTAACCGGTCTGATCGGACGGAACCCTGCCTGTTTACCCCCCTCCCCACTCTTTTACCGGTTAATCCGAGGTTCTCATGAAAAATTGATTTTCATTCAAAAAGAGCGTAAAATTTCATCAGATTATCATGAATAAGCAAATGAGACGTCATTGTAACTCATTTTATATATGTACTGTATATGGTACTGTATACGTAAATGAAGACGACAAACTTGATTCATAGAAAAATACAGACATTGATTCACAAAACATTTGAATGGAAAGCAAGAGGAGAATCGAACACGAATAAAAATTCTCCCTGCCCCTCCCCGTCCCCCGATCTGCCCCTAACACAACACTAACACATTGCGCACCTAATATCGCGTCACCTCGTTTTGCATTCCAGGCACTTTTTCCAGCAAAGGTCCTTCAAGCAATTAATGTTTGAGTCACGACCTGTCAGATATTATACGTTGAAAGAAAAAAACATTTTCACGAGACAGGCCGGTTAATCAGAGGTCGGTTAAGAGGTTCTACTGTTTTCTATGGATATTTTTCTTCCGTTTACCCTCTCTACACATGGAGAAGATACGTGGTAACTTTCGGTCGGGAGAAAATGACGACGAGCCGGGAATCGAACCCGGGAATCCTGCTTTGATCGCAGGGCTGTGAACCATTTCCACCCAGACCTAAAGTTGTGGAAGGCGAACGGGTGGTGTAGTGGTTAACACCCCCTGCGATCAAAGCAGGATTCCCGGTTCGTCGCCATTCTCACCTGAACGTAAGCCATCACATATCTACTGCTATCGTTCCACCAAAATAACGATCTGTGAAATATCCCTATCTCTCTCTCTCGTAGGGCGGGAAAGCGCTCTTCGATGATCAGCCGACGGCGACTGTCTCACCAGCGCCTCTCGGATCCGTGCGCTGCTACAGCTGTCGCCATCGTTGGAGCGCACTACGGTAACTCAAGTGGTACGACTGGAGGACACGTCATGCGCAGAAACAAGGTGCGTCTTTGAACGAACCACTGTATCTCGTTTCACTATAAAAATAAATGTTGAAAGGTAATTTTGTTATGAAAAAACTTTTCTCCCGTCACACTTCACCAATTGAAGAAATCAGGTCTCATTATACATTTTTCCCTCCCAGATGTCACTAATGATCGATCGACGATTCGATAAAACATATTGTTGGTTTCTAACTAGTCTCCTCAGTGAAGATTAGATAAACTTCGATGAAGTCCACAGAACTAAATTGTAATTGTTATTGTGCCAAAAAAAGTTAAATTACGTTTGCTTACCTTAAAACATTGGATATCAGTTGTAAATTATACAGTGGGCAGTTTGATTGGACAGGACCCATTATTATTATTACGCCTCAACGTTATTGCAAAATCATGCAATGTAATAATCCTACTTGAATTCGCAAACCAAACATTACTATTCATTCCAAAAGATATACCGAAATTACGAATGACGGATTAGACTTAAATTGTTGAGTTTTACTTTTCTTGTGTATTGAAATAATGGACAGCGTTTAATGTTGTGACAAACAAAAGTAACTTAATACAATCCTTTCAAGTTTTTTGTGCCATCCTCGACCAAAAAGCTACGTCATATCCGCGAATTGTACATATATTATGCCGACAACATTTCTTGATAGATTAATACGACTATTTCTAAGGGATGGTTTAAATAAAGAAATTGCCCAACGTTTCGTCATTGCCTTATTTCATTTTTACAATTCACTTCTTCGATTTCTCATTTATTTTAAAGGATATCTTCAAAAAATGTTGTTGAAGTAATATTATCAGTTCTTTCCTCTTTCAGAATTATAGACTGCCAGGGATGTGGAGAAACAACCCTGCTGGCCCAACTATAGTATCACGCTTTCCAAACACTGGCAGTCAGGTATGGATATTTTGCCATCACTAATAAATTGAACGAATGCTCTTTTTTCACTCTCTTAAGAAAACAAAGTCTAAAACTACACTGAAATGCATATTTTTCAGGAAAAAAAAGTTTAATGGTATGTGCTTATCTTCTCTAGCTATTGTAATTGAACTGTGAGGAAACAGAGAATATTCCAATTTTAACCGTTGAAATTTTACGAGAAATGAATTTCAAAAATGTCAAAATGCATTCAATATACAAGGAAATAGCTCGAGAATAATATTTTCCGTTGAATTCACAATTTTAGAAAAAGCATCGGTCACTGCATATGTCACCAAAATTCAGTATCTTCTAAACTGGAAGCTTTATTTCCCCTACGTTGTATAACCATGAGAGGTGTGGCGTGCGAGTAATTGCATGTGACGGCAATTGCTCCATCCCCTTCAATTTTGGAATTGGAAAAATAAATCTGTTCTGTTTCTACTAATTAATAGTTTACCAAACCGACTCCGTCGTCTTTGCCAAGTTGTAAACTATTCAAACCTAGAAGTCCATCCGAACAGCAGAAGTTATTTCTTCAACGAAAATCTTCTGTGGTAGATTAGATATAAAAATGATAGTACACTCACGAAAGACCGGAAGTCAACTGGGCCAGATAATATACCCGTAGAAATTCTCAAATTAGGAGGAGAACCTATGGTCCATTATCTGACGCGATTATTTCAGGTTTCAATGAATAACAGCTCGGTTTCTAATGACTGGAAGAAAGCAAGTGTAGTTCCAATATATAAATCAGGCAACAAAACTAGTATAATAAATGATAGACCAGTGAGCTTAACTTCAGTAGTATGCAAACAAATGGAACATTTAATTGTAGAATGTATGATTGAAGAGTGGAATAAATCAGGGTGGTTGTACGAAGGGCAAAATGGTTTTAGAAGAGGACACTCATGTGAAAGTCAAATTATTACTTTTAGTCAGGAAATAGAAGATTATATCCATAACGGTCAAAGAATAGATGCGATAATAATAGATTTCTCTAAAGCCTTCGATTTAGTGCCACACGATCTTTTAATCAAAAAGCTTTCAGCCTCGGGAGTAAACAATTTAGTTTTAATGTGGATTCAAGACTTTCTCCATAACCGTTCTCAAAAGGTAAAAATAGAAAGTAAATTTTCAAGGGAGGGTAAAGTAACATCCGGTGTTCCTCAGGGAAGCGTTATTGGACCGATTTTGTTCTTAGCGTTTGTATATGATATATATTTGAAAACTGATAGTAAGTTGCGCTTATTCGCTGATGGCAGCATCATATATAGAAAAATTGAAGATAAGGATGACGTTTTTACTTTACAAAAGGATATAGACAATGTAAGCAATTGGGCAGAAGAAAATAAAATGAAAATTAACTCCGAAAAATGTAATGCTATGAGTGTTACAAAGCGAATTCACAGAGATCCACTTACATATAAAATCAAAAACGATATGATTCCAGAAAAAGTATCATGTAAATATTTAGGAGTAATTCTGAGACAAGATTTAGGTTGGTCTGAACACGTCTGTTATATTGCGCGGAAAGCCTGGAGAACACTTCATTTTGTCATGCGTACTGTTAAAAAAATGTAAATTTGAAACACGAAAACTTGCTTAGATTTCTCTCGTCAGACCGATAGTGGAGTATGCGACCGCTTGTTGGGATCCTTATCGGAAGGGACAAATTCAGGACCTCGAACGAGTTCAAAAAAAGGCTCTAAAATTTATTAATCGCGAGTCGAATTTAACAGATTGCGTAGTTTTCGAATCGTTAGAAACTCGAAGGAAACGAGCTAGACTAGTAAGTGTATGCAAAGCTTATAAAAATGAACCCGCTTGGAAATATATATCAGAAAATTTGGAACATCATACTCGAACAAGTAGAAAAGATCATTTCTTGAAATTCAAAACTAGGAATTTCATTTCAATTTCAATCAGACGTTGGAAAATTTTCATTCTTAAACAGAACAATTAGGGATTGGAATTCAATGCCTGCACCGGTTGCGGAGAGGATATCGGGCTCTTCATCTACTCACAAGGTTAGGCAAGTTTTGGAAGATAGTGTGTGGTAGTGTAGTTACAAAGCCAGTTGTTCAGGGATGATGGGTAGGATAGTGATGTGAAGTGAAGTGATGTAAGAAGGAGGACAATAGGGGAGTCAGAAAGGGAAATAAGTAAAAGTGTGAGTGAAGTGATGTGCACCTAAGTGACTCAAGTGTCTGGGTCGGTTTCCTAAGTGTAATTATTAAACGTATTTTTTGGAGTTTGGTTCAGTCATTGTTTAATTTAGTTGGAATACTTTAATTTAATTTTAAACAATTTAATTTAATTTTTAATTGCTTTAATAAATAAATTTAAGATAAAAAATTACTTTATTTTTTTAATGAATTAAATTATGAAATTTAGTTTTTAAATGGTTAAAGAAATATTTTTTTAATACATTTCTCATCTTAGTACTTTTCTTATTTTTATTTTAATACTTTTCTTATTTTAATATACTCTTATTTTAACACATTCTTATTTTAATTCATGTGTGATTTTGTATATCCCCGTTTTATTTTTGTTGTTGTAATTGTTGTATATTGTTGATGTATATTTTATGTATTTAATTTCTGCCACCGGGCATGACAGCCCAATTGCAGTAATAAAATTATTATTATTATTATTATTACACGTAAAATATTACTACTTCGAATTAGTATAATCAGATACATTAAATTAGGTAACAGGCTTAAATATCGTCTCTTGCTGTTGGAAAGATGGACACATGTGCATCTACCCTGCAGTGTGTCTCAGTAAATTTAGTCATTTCATTACAAAAGAATTTAGACTACGTTAGGCAGGTACTGAATTTTAAAAAAATGAGAAAATTATAAAAAAATTCTCATTAAATAGACGTGTGACAAACTATTTCTCATCAAATTAGACAAATAAAGTTTGTTTTCTGACAACTTCAATAAAATGTAGAAAGTAGTATTGTGCTTCGTGTTTACCTTCCGACGAAAATTTAAAATAACTTCCCTAAGAAAAATAATTTTGGAAAAAAAACATATTTGTTTTGAGTATACGACGTGGCGTGCAAAGAGCGTGCATAGAGCGTGCAAAGAGCGAGCAAAGAGCGTGCAATGGTTTGTTCATTTCGAAGGTTCAGACTCGTGGTCAGGGAGGGAGCACATCTCGGACACGTGGTTTGACCGGTGGAGGCGGCGGTAGTACCGTTACGGATCGCTCTTCCCGTCGCGGTCCTCGGTTCGCATCCACGTCTCGACTCCCAGGTTGGGACACGTTGCCAGTTCCTGCATGGCCACGACGCTCCAATTCGCAGATGGATGTACAGCAGGAGCCGAACAAAAACCGCGAGGAACCGAAACAACAAGATATAGTGATTGCGATAGACTCCATGGCCAAAGAGGCAGCTGTGCAGACTATCATCACGAGTCAGGTACAAAGATAATATTAAAGACAAATACAGCTTAAGCATATATATATTCTGTGTACCCTACACGTGGAGAAGATCTGATAACTTTCGGTCAAGTGAAAATGGCGACGAGTCGGGGATCGAACCCGGGAATCCAGTTTTGATCGCAGGGGTGTTAACCACTACACCAACCATTCACCTTCCACAACTGTACACTATTTCTAGCCAGACCAAGAGTCTCGGGTTCGATTCCCGGTTCGTCGCCACTTTCACTAGATCGAAATTTATCCAACACAGCTCAAGAACACGTCGACTAAATATATTTGGAGGGTCACGATGATGATAATAATAATAATTTGCTGAAAAATAAAAAATTAATCAATAACTAATATTCGATATGAATACGCGTATGTTTACTTTTATATATCAAGACTATTTTATTCACCTGAATACTACGGCAGATATTACGTTCCCCATATCTTCTAGTTGTAGGCAAAAGTATCATTCGGTTTCCTACTTAGCAATAAGCAATGTAAACGTAACATCAGAACAGTTATGAATAGTAAATAACTTTTAATAGTGTTGCGAATATAACATAATATTACACAATGGAGCATTACGAAATTCCCTACGAATACTGTACATTACTTACCAAACGCTTGTATTCGTAAGGACTCAAGAAGTCAAGTTACGTCCGTGTTAACATAAATGAGTTAAGTAGCGTCTTTTCTTGATGTAATTATGTTATTTCAGAAAGGAAAAGGGGAAGATGAAATAATAAGAAAATAGAAGCATCTTTAATGCTCTAACGCACGATTTGCTCCGTTCGGTTTCCTAGAAAAGGAATGGAAAAATTAGTGGGCATTTGTGTATTAACGTATATGATAATAATGCCACTTGGTACCTCATGGATAGCGTGCTTACTTTACAGAAGACGTCCCCGGGTTATATTTGTAATTTGTAACCGGAATTATTTTTTTCATTTCGGGATCGCATTGCACCAATCTGTGTGGATGATAAAGGAGCTTTCAACCTCACTTGTGAATATAGATACGAAACACACCAAGAACAATAACAAAGCTTAACTTCACCTCCATATAAGTCTCGAAGTTCCAAATATCAATCTGTTTTCCAGGGGTTTGGAAAATATAAACGATAAATCATATCCCAATCAATTAATTCATATGAAGCCCATCGATGAGAGACAAATGTGCTTCAAAATATCACTCAAAATGTCGTCTTCCCTATATAGCAGTGAAAAAAGCTTACGTTTCATGTTACTCAAATTGAAGTTATCGTTTGAACAAAATCTTATGCATAGGAAACATCAAATATGTGTATGAAACTAGTTTTTGTAAAATAACAACAATAGTGTGTTCAATTCCTGAAAAGTTATTTATTGTTATTCTGTTTAAGTTAAGTAAGATTGTTTCATTGCAGACTTGTCCACGACTTTGAATCATATTACAAACCAACGAGCTGAACAAAACTCCTGAAACGTAGGGTTTCTCACTGGTAATTTGAATAATTCGGTTTCTCATTTATTAGTGTGATCACGGGAGCGTCTAATTCTTTTCTTGGTAGAGTACACCAGACATAGACAGAGTATAGAGAGAAATTATGGAAGTTCTGATAAAATGAGAGATATCATTGACTATTTCAGGTGACAGCAGTGCTATCATTGGCCGACCATGGACGGCCTGTGACGCCTGATTTGGAGGTGATATGCGATGGCTGTGATCCAATACGCAACAGCGCGCATAAAAGTACCCTAGCGAGAGCCGTGCCTCGGATGTTGGCCCGTTGCTTCTCTCCAGGGTCCATATCAGTTACAGCAGGAATGCCTGACAGTGCAACGGGATCTACGCCCACTTCCAGTACGTTCACAGTCACTTCTATCAAAGGCCCAATCGAAAATTCTGCCGGATGTGGTTCTTTCGGATCGCCGGAATTCTAACCCTCGAAATCTTACCAGTAGCGGCNGGGGGGGGGGCGGGGTGCGGAGCAAAACAAATATTGACAGTTTTTATTAACATGACATTTTCTGTACATTTTCCACTCAGTACGATTTAAATAATGAAATAAATCAAAGGAAAGACAATTGGTGACTACCTCATCAAGAATGGTGTAATATTATTATATATCCAAGTTTTGGACGGTTAAAATGAAATTTTTATCTTTCCTTACAAAATGGGGTGGGGAGCTTCCCCCTCCATGCCCCCCTAATCGCCGTCACTAAATCTTACCCTCAGTGAATCTGACGTCATTTTGACTTCACGCCAAGTTAGTTTTCGGGGTGGATAAGATTGCGGGGTTGGGCATCATGCTGAAGACTAACTGCATATACTTCCATGTATGCTATTAACCGTTTAAAATAAGGATTACTATGTACTATCTCTATTAGTACGTATGTACGATGTAAACGACTTGGGGGGTAAGATTTCGGGCAGAACACTTCTAAAGTGCGATCCGTAGAGGGGAGATGATGTCCATAACTTGTACATAAGAATGTCTTATAAACGGTTTATTTCAAGCTTGACGCAGGGGAGTGGTAAGATTCCAGCTAAGGACATGTCGCCCGGAAAGTTGATTGAAAACTTGCTGTGACGTCACATTCACTGAGGTGGGGGTAAGATTCCGTTCCCGAGTTCTTTTCAAAGAGCGGACTGCGTCCTTGATCCTAAGTCGCCTGAATTATTACGTACTTTTATTATAAAGTCACCAAGTATTGAAGTTATTACATAGAAAAACCTTAAGAACGTTTTTATTTGGAACGCTATCACTTGCAAGGGCGTCACCATGTGTGACTAAAGCATGCCCAATGAAAAGTGATTCCAGAATTTATCTCAATGAGCTGTAACGAAAAATTTTCTATAAACGTCATTTGCAATTTGTATAGCATTACATGATAAATAAGTGCGACACTATTAGTTAGATTTTTTAGCACTGCGATTTTTTAGTACAGGGATATACCTCCTACTAAAATTTTCCATCCACATATCTAACATTTCGGTGAAGGCTTGGACGTCATAACTGACATCATATTATCCATTCACACGTCACCCCTATGTTTGAATTATCCCCATGAGGGTAGAACTTCTACTCTGTAGGTATTGGAAGTACAAATATTAATCACCAGCTTCATGAAAAATAGATTTGACAATAATACCGGCAGTTTTCAATTATTCTTTCATATTTCTTCCATCCCATGCCATTCCTTTGGATGTTACTCCATTGAGGGCTGAATTGAAAACTAACACTTTCCTCTTATTTTGATAATTTGCATTGACGGGTGGAAAACGGGGGTTTTTCCTGTAGACAGTGATCTTCTAGTTTTGAAGGTCGTGTGCAATGTTTTATCTGCTCGGAATAAAACTAAATTTGTTTTAAATATCAGACACACTTCTTTAATTATAAATATATAAATTTATTGTTAAAAAACAGTACAAACTGCGTATGACCACATGTAGGACAATAAACTAATTTACTCTCCGCAAGCAAGCAAGGGACCATCCCATCAATTCCGATCAATATATATG
>NNCF01129776.1:146232-156481 GCA_002313205.1 Laupala kohalensis | reverse complement strand
TTGAATTGTCATCAACAAATTTATACTATCTCAAGCTGGAAAAATTTAATAGAATATTTATTTTTATATAATATTTTTAAAATTTAGTTTTATGATTTAATGTTTTCATATCGTAAAGGATGGCGCGGTGTTCCGAAATACAATTTTCTATTTTCTCACACCGGACATGCCACGTTAAATATTAATTCTGAGAGCATAGTTGTGCGCCTCAAAGTTTGATGAACATTTTTATGTAAAATGTACATAAAAATAACGTGTATATAACATGTTAATTAATAATAATTTTCGAAGAAAATTGGTAAATAGAATCTTATATAATACCACTGTGAGGAACACCGAAAAAGGTAAGAGGAAGGAAAATGTAAAGTCTGCTATTTGAATCAATTACTTATGTAGAAGTTCTATCGGAAAGGCTAGGAAAACAACTTTGTTGTTTTTGACCTACATGAGGAAGGTTGTAGAGATGTAGTGGGTTGTATTTAGAGGTTATGGCTGGTGGTAATTGATGATGGTGTGGTTCCATATCATACAGGTATGTTATTTTGTATTATAATAAGACTTTTTGGGTATGCTTTTGTAACAGTTATTTCATAGTTAGATAGTGAGTAATTATTGATATATTGTTTGTGTTAATCAGGTGTTAAAGATGTTCCAGAAATCATGTAAATTGTGTATGTTCTTTGTAGCCCTGATGAAGGCAAAATAAATTGCCGAAAGGTTGGCGTTGGAAAAAGAATATTTTATTTATGACCAATCGTTGAATAAATGTTCCGTTATATAATATATATAGTGGTCAAGATCAACATCATAAAATGTACTCAAACTCGCGGGGAGTAAAAATTTTTGGCGGGCTGCAAGATGGACAGCCCTGATATAGATTTTACAAATGTTGGAGTTTTATATTCCGAGGCATAACATGTAAAAAGTGAGTTTGATGGTGCTGGATTACTAGATAGCCTCCCTTCTCCCCTCTTCCTCTTTTGATCTTGAACGTTGGAGGATCCAAGGAGGGGCACGCGGGGCATGTACCCGCCCAAAACAGTTCGCAATAGTACCATGATAAATGCTACAAGATGGACAAAGAATCTGCGTAAAAAGACAACTTCATAGGACAAAAATTCGACTAAAATTTGCTTTAATAGATTTCCATTCCAACACAGAGCAACGATATTTCACAATATCTTTCTCTGATCACGAATTTGGTAAAAAATTATTTACTTTATTTTCGATACCCAATATTATTTTTCAATATTACAACTTTGTACCAGCACACCACAAGCCCATATGCGATGTGCGTAAGCTTTTGGTGGAGAAGCGGGATTCAACCATAAACCACAACCTTTATGGTAGAGTTCGCTNGAGTAATAACAATAAAACATTTAATTCAAATTAAATAAAGCTCTGAATATTTACAAATGTAGACAAACTCGCAAATCATAAATACAAGTTTGAACTTGTTATTACTTGATATTGCTATCTAAAAGCAATAATTACACACAGTTATAACTACTGGTGTTATGAATTAACTCGGAAATCTACCCAGATTATCCGAAGTTCAAAAAGTTCCAAGTTGCTATCTCGAAATAAATAACTGTTCCAAGCTATGTTATTCGCGCCTATAGCAGGTAATAGAATTACCGCAGCAATTCTCAGTGGTCTGACGACCAAACTAACCAAGTTACATATTAAATAACTTGCGTACTTCTATACGCTTTCGCACTTGTCTCAAAGTCTGAAAGCCTCCAGTATAAAAGTCACTTAGGAGCTGAAATCCCTCCAATATATATTGAGGCGGAGGTCACGTGACTACCTCTTCGCCCGTTCCCAACACCCCACCTCGGCTTGGTCACTCCTCAGCTTCCGAGAAAAACTGCCTTTTCGGATGAACACTATTTCTGTCAACTGCTGAAATATTCCATACACACTCATTTTCCTTCTCCGGGAGGATAGAGGAAGGAAGGTTTGCTTTTCAGTAGTCACAGCTATAAGAACTGTTAATGTGAAAAGCTACAAAAAAGCTACAAGTCCCGTCTGGAATCGATCCCGGGATGACTTGGTGAAGAGCGACAACACTTTCACCTGCGCCACCGTGATGGGATGGGTGTAAATAGGTGCCTCCTATTTCCTCCCTCAGGTGGGATGCCATCCTCGTCGGAGCGGTTGGCGCGGTCGCGCTCCGACATAAGCGTGGCGTGCGGGGGCGCCTCCTTGGGTGGAGTGGGAGCGCGCATCAGCGGAGGTCGGCAGCACCAAACGCGCATGCGCCCTTGGAGCGGCAGCGACGCGCACCGTCTGCGTCAACATCTCATGACCTTCTGCAAGCGTAATGACTCGACCACGCTCCGCAATCGACTCGCGGCGCCACAGTCGCTGCACGACACGACTATTGTGGAAGGCACGAGCGGCCACGCTGATCGCGGTACGAAATATTAGAATACACGAACATTCCACCTTCGTCTGAGTAAGTAATTAACGACCCTTTTTAGCAGACAATAATTTATTCTTTAGAATTCAATGGAAGAACAACATCACTGAGTAAAGAACAAGAACAATACACCTTTAAATAAAAATTATCAAAAAGGTGTATTGTTCTTGATTTTTTACTTGTTTTTCCATTGAATTCTAAAGAATAAATTATTGTCCGCTAAAAAAGGTCGTTAATTATCTACTCATAAAATAATACATGAACTGTCAAAAAAGTGCGGATGACTACACGAAGGATAATAAACTAATTTACTCTCCGGATGCGAGCGAAAGGACTGTCCCATCAATTCCGATGACGAGCCCTAAGGCAAAGGCGGATTTAACATACAGCGTCTCACGAAAAATCATGCCATACACCCTCTCCGATAAGAATAAAAGTAGGTTGCTACCCGTTATAATATCAATACAATATCAACCAATTTATATTTGATAGAATACAAAAAGTATTTCAAAATTAGGTACTATCATCAAATCTTTCAATTACTCCGAAAATATTGATAACAAATCGGAACTATTAAAATTACTCAACATTCGAGATGAATAATAACAATAGTATTTAATTAGACTGCCACCAATAGGCCGAAGCCTGAAGAGCCTTCGTATTAAATTCACTTATACCTGAAGCAAAACCGGAGAAAGACACGAGCCAGGTTGTAATGATAATAATAATAAATTTATTGTCAAAAAACAGTTCAAACTGCGTATGACCACGTGGAGGACAATAAACTAATTTACTCTCCGGAAGCAAGCAAGGGATCATCCCGTCAATTCCGATCAAGGGCCCTAAGGCAGAGGCGGATTCAAAAATTTCAACATAAGTTCCTAGATAAGATGAAAAGTTAGCTGCGAGTTATAATACATATATAATGTCAATATGCAAAAAATTACATGTACGCAAATTTTACGCAAAAAATTACATGTACAAGTTATTATTGAACTATAGATTATTCTGAGTACAGTGTTTAAAAATCATGAGAACTGAAAAAAAACCCACTAAATTCACGATTTATTGTTACAATAAACACGCCCCTAGACAAAGTCTAGGGAACCTGTATAATAAATCCGCCTCTACCCGAAGGAAAAACGGAGAAAAACCCGGGCCAGGATGGGGCTACAGAATTCATGTTCACAACCGTGCCAAAGTTGAGTACATACAAAACTAAATTAATATGAGTCATAAGACAACACAATCATGCAAGAAAATAGTGTTTGAAATTGTTATAAGTTATTATCATTTATACATTGTACCTCACATTTCATCTGGAAAGCGTAGAAAATCTAAAACAATGTGTCGTTCATGACACGTAAAACCTAAAAGTATTAGAAAATTTATAATTGACGAAAAGAAAATACGAGCAGTTACACTATGGCACTTTGAGGACTATTAACGTATTTAATACTACTACTTTACAATACACTAATAAAAAACAAGTTCCCGTTCATGTTCTCTTTGACGGGGGGGTGTTTACTATTTCTGAGTCACATGATTTGTTTTTATATCGTTGTATTTGAAAAATGGGAAATGTAGCCTGCTATTGAAGATTATCTACATGGAGCGATAGGAGAAGCGACAACACTACCACCTGAGGCACATGATTTTGAGTGTATAAGAAACTAACGTCAGAGTGGATGTGGTGCGCAGGTGGCAAAGGTGGCAAAGGTGGCAAAGGTGGCTCCGGGACGGTGGATGTGAACGCCTTCGGCGCCATAAGCGGCAGCGCCAGCCGAAGTCGCAGCCACAGCGCAGGAGGCGAAAGCGTGGATGGCAAGAGCGGGAAGAGCAAGAGGAAGAGTGGGGAGAGGAGGAGTGGGGGTAGTACCATGGAGAAGAAGAAACAGGTTGAAGGGCTGCTTGTGGGAACCAGCGCTGGAAGAGGAGACATGGGTGAGGGCGTCGGGGCTCGGGACAGCGAACCTGAGGACGGCCCATTGAGGCCCGCGGAGTGCCCCAAGGCTCAACTTCGGGCCTTCGCGGAGAGCATCGGACTCAGGTGAACTTATTGACTCGAATTAGTATTAAATTTATTTATTTATGTTATGCCTTTTGGCTATGAGGTTCAGGCCATGAGGCACTGAGGCTCTTCCACCTAACTGTTGGACTTGGATGAGGGAATTGCGAAGGAGAGATGTTGGGTTGCTAGGGAACGTATGATACCGAACTGACATTTGTCTGGAGTAGGGGAGGGAAACCCCACCTGAAAACGTCACCTAGTTCAGCCGATCAGGGTTTGAATCGACGCTCTACCTCTAAGCGGGATCGTGGAAGTGAAGGCGTTACCACTAGACCATCGCTGTCGGAATTAGGACATACGCCATCCGTACAGTTCGTATTGTGTATAGTGCATATGGACCATACATTCCTACGGGAGATTAAGAACTCCATTACTAAGTTGGATATCGGTGAGGCCCTGCTAGTATTCCTTTTTGAGAATAAACGACATGTGTTGTCTACTAGTACAATATTTATTCAAAAGAAAGTACTTTCGGCAGCTTAGCTGGCATCTTCGGTCTTATATATAGTGAAATACAAAAAATTTAAACAATGTGTTAACAATAAGGAACAGGGCATTTTCAGTCAAAAATAAAATGAATTACAAAAAATATAATTTTTTTGTGTGTTTTATTTTATTTCAGACTGATGAAGCCAGCTAAGCTGGCGAAAGAACCATTTTTTGAATAAATATTTCATTTGTAGATAACACCACATCTGTCATTTATACTCCATTACTATTGACTAAATAAATAATTTACTGAAGAAGAGAATTGTTTTCCGGGCTTAAGTAGCGCTTAAGTCGTACTTGGATTTCTCTAGACGTAGCACATGGGTTGAAGCTTTGGAAGCAACTAACGTTACGTCCTCGTAAGCCACGTCCTCACTGATGATGCTTACCGCAGCTGTAAGCGAAACGTCTAGAGAAATCCAAGTACAATCCAGAAAACAATTCTCTTCTTCATCATTCCGCTCGTGAGAACCTTCATTCATTTAACTGCTGTCAACAAAGCAGCGTTTGAAAGAGTGACGGACAATAAACTAATTTACTCTCTCGTAGGAAAAAAAAGGGGTCCAACCCATCAATTCCGATCAAAGGACCCAAATGCAATGATGGATTTTACTTTTCAACGTACCGAAGCGAAAATCATGACAGACATCCTACGAGAAAAAGAAGTAAATTATTATATGATTTCATTCACCTTCTTAGGTAAATTTAATAATAATATATTCATTTTCATAAATATTCAATATTTATTATTTGTTGTGGACTAACTCAATTATTCAATTTGATATTAGTGATATTTATTTTTTTCATTTAAAAATTGTAAATAAAGAAATAGTTAAAAACAGCTAACTATTCAATTGTTTGAAATTATTTATCTCGTAATTTAATTTAAAGAAAATTTTAAGAAAGGAAAGTTAAACAATTAATCTGCGACTCAAAAGAAATTAATAAATAGAGCAAAATTCCTCTCGAAATCTGATATCGTAATTTCTGCTCAATTTTCTTCTGGGTATAAATTAATGTTTCCCAAAATGAACTCAAGAAAATATATCTCCTTCAAGTTTATCTTACGGACGAAAAGTAGTCTCTTTGCATGAAAAGCAAGAATATTTTATATATCCATGGTGTATCACGTAGCCTTCAGATCAATTCATTACTGATTACGGTAACATTTCGTAATAACGTGAATATTTTAAATAAAATACGTAATTTGTTTTCGGAATTCTCTAACTACACATAACTTCAAAGATTCAACTTATGAGGAAATTCAGAAAATGAGGAAAAAGAAGTTTTACTTCGTTGGAAGTACTGACCTCGTACGAAATACGAAATGCAGTCTCAGTCGAACGTTCTTTTACTCGCGAAACAAAATTTATTTTATTTCTTTCCTTTTGTAACTGGCAATTAAATGGCTTTTTTCATGTTCGTTGTTCCAATGTAATTTGTCCATCCTCAGTCTTTAAAAAAATATTTCAAAAATAATCTAAAAATGAATGACTGATACAAAAATTAACTTCTGTTTGTTAACAAATAAATTTAGCTTCACAAAATAAAGTAGAGAAAAGAGAACAATGCACAAAGGTATTTATAAATGGAAGAAAAATGTGTCTCCAGTGTAGACTGAAAACAAATTTTTAATTTCAACTTTGACTTTATAATAAGCGAAAAACATCATAAACAATATCATTAGATCGTGACAATTTGTGAGAAACTATTACATCTTGTACTGAGCTCTTCTCTATAGTCAAGGTGACTATGAAATGAAGGAAGTCCGTCAATACCATGACGCACCTCAAAAACCTTCCCTTGAACTCGAAGAAAGTGGGTAAATATAATGATGAAAGATATGCACAGAAATAAAAAAATTGCAGTTTCTAATACACTGCAAACAAGATAAAAATATACAACTTTCGAGTACCTACTGGTGGAGGACTGTTTGCAATGTCAACAGCCAGGTGAAAATTGCGAGGGATCGTAACTCGAACCCGAGAAATCCTCCTCTGGTCGCAGTGTGCTATCCACTGCACCACCCGCCTTGACTCCCGAGTCCCTACGTAACCTCCACCTGCCCTCACCCGGTGAACCTGGGTCACCAGGTGGAGGCGGGTGGTGCAGTGGATAGTACACCAGCGACCAGAGCAGGATATCTCTGGTTCGAGTTACGATCCGTCGCAATTTTCACCTGGCTGTTGACGTTACAAGATAAAAATAATTTGGTCGTATTTTGCAATAGCGCGATTGATAAAACTAAACTAATGTAATCGTCCCATTTGAAGAATGTTGAAGGGAACGCATCTTACGACAGAATATTTGAAACAATTTCCAGGCACGGTTGTGTCATTTACTTAATAAAACACAGAAAAACAACACGACCAATGATGCAAATATGATACTTCTTTTTGAAGAGTAATTTATCGTAATAAGTTTAGTGTCTTATGATGTTGATCTTGACCAATATATATCATATAACGGAACGATATATTCGAGGATTGGTCATCAATAAATGATTTTTTTACAACGCCAACGTTTCGGCAATTTATTTTGCCTTCATCAGGGCTGTATGATATGGAACCACATCATCATCATCAATTACCCCCAGCCATAACCTCTAAATACAACCCACTACATCTTTACAATCTTCCTCTTGTAGGTTAAAAACAAAAATAAAAATGGCAATTCATAAGTTCAGTCATGGTGAAAAAACTCTATCACTGCTGACAACCCATTTGTCAATAATATTTTTGTACATGATACTTAAATTGTCAGTATCAGTTTGTATGTTACAAGTTCTGTCACATAACTTAGTGATGTGAACCATTTCTTTAATTAATCTCTCTTTGTAATTGTGTTCAACACATAAAATTTTTGCATTTTGAATATCAAAACTGTGTTGATTTGCCAAAGCATGTTTTGTGTTAATTAGATGTTTCAAAGTTGTACTAGAAATAATGTAAATCGTGTGTGTTCTTTGTAACCCTGATGAAAGCAAAATAAATTACCGAAACGTTGGCGTTGTAAAAAGAATNAGAAATAATGTAAATCGTGTGTGTTCTTTGTAACCCTGATGAAAGCAAAATAAATTACCGAAACGTTGGCGTTGTAATCTTTTATTGATGACCAATCCTGAATAAATCGTTCCGTTATAAAATTTAGTATCATGCTTGAAAATAATTTCCGTTATGTTTCCTTTTTCAAAGAACTGAGATGAAAAATAAAAAATAAAAACTGTTTGTGTAGGGATATTGAGACATACAATTTATCTGAACAGTTCAAAAATGAGTTAACTGTTTTGGACGAATATTTTTGTTGTCAACAGAGACCTTTCAATCTTGGTAACTTTCCATGACGCCGATACTTTATACGATGGATTGTAGCAGGAAAAACGTTGAGAGAAACAGTACGAACAATTAACCAGCGTTCTGACAAATTCATTATTTCTAATATTAATCTATTTTAATGGTACAGTTTATACAGAATTAAGAAATTAGCTGACTTCTGAATTAGTAAACAATTTGAATCAAGCTTCCTACAAAAATTATTTTCTGTAACTCCTCTGCCAGAGTCATGCACTGAAAAATTTCTATCAACAATTTTGTGGATGCTTTATTTAAACAAATGTGTGTGAAATTGTAAATATAGTACTTTTCTTTATAAATTTATTTTGCTCAATGTCGAGACGAGAAAGTATACACTGTGGTTTTGTACCAGGAAATGTTTTGTAATCAACAATCAGTCAAGGAAAAATATACTCTTTAGTCCCCAAGTAAGTGTGACTGAACGGAATGGAAGGTAATTTTCGATGTGATCCAAGGACACTGGAATCTGGATAATGCAAAAGTAATATCACGGATTCCTCGATTACCCGCATGTTTAAATCGTCGTGAATCTCTCGTCGCACTGGATGTTAAAAGTACCTCTGTAACACGACGTTCCGTAATCCATAATCTTCGGTAGCAAGAATTCTTTTCAACGCGTAACCTTTTTACTATGAACTCAACATTTAAAACACGAATGCTGTACTAACTTCAATAAGCCAAATAATGTTTTTTCGTAAACGACTGACCTCAATACGACGATTTTCCTATAATTTTCACCTCAGTAACTCGAATATCGCTATCACGAATACCAACACAAGACAAATTTGTACAACTTCCCTTGGGGTTCGCTTTATAAATGTTTCACTACACCATAATCGATGAGGAAAAACCAACATATTTTTATAAAGGTGGAAATACAGTAAATCGACAATTATCCAAACGAATGTTATGAGGGACGGTGAAAATTCACTTTAAAAGAATCCAATACAGCCATGCACGATTGTTCAAAAAGCAACGCGATTTGTTTGCAATGTAAAGCATGTAAAGTACACAAGGAAAAAAATATACCACAAAAAAATAACACGAATAAGTTGTTTGTAGCACGAATGTATTTAGCAAGATTTATCATGATTAATTATATGACACAAACAAAATTTTAAAAATAATAAATAAATAAATTTGTTGCCAAAACAACAGTTGCAAATTCGGACTTGTATGACCATGTGGAGGACAAACGAAGTTACTCTCCGGAAACAAGCAAGGGACCATTCCATTAATTCCGATCAAGAGTTGTAAGGCAGACGCGGATTTAATATTTACAAAAGATATTATTTTAAAAAAATGTACGGTTATCCATTAAAAATATATATTAATTATGCTTCAAAGATTGTTTTTGTTACTTTACTTTTGCACGATTACAATTCGGATAATTGACGCTGTACTGTTCCTCGGTTTGAACAGACACTCCTCATGTAAGCTCCTTCCCACTCACCCTCGTGAACGGTTGTTCCATTCGACAGATACTCCACGTCGCCCATCGAGGCCGCCTCGGAGCCATCAGAGGATTCGGAGTGTGGGTCCGCGGGGTCTCTGGAGCCTCGGGATTTGGACCTGGGAGCGAGTCCCGAGAGCGCGGACGTATCGCTGGCGTCTGCGGACAGCAAAGGAGCGTTGCCCGACCAGCTGCTGCCATCTGCCGGCTGTAGAGCGCTACGATTGCGAGGCGATAAAGTGGTGCTCAGTTTGCCTTGCGAGCTCAACGTTAGCAAGGTCCGTCGATTTGCAAATATAAATCATTTGTTGCCAGAAAGAACTATGTGGAGGACAAAGAGATGAATGACTTTATGGAAGCAAAAATAAAAAATAAGAAAGGCAAAGAACTATCGTTAACTAACCCATCCTGGCCCGGGTTTTTCTCCGGTTTTCCTTCGGGTACAGGCGGATTTCTTA